>APFE031042647.1:5765-51206 GCA_000404065.3 Pinus taeda
GGGAAAAGAGGAACTTTTCCAAATCAGTTAGATTTCTAGAGGAGAAGTAGTTATCGTTTGATGGTTTGATTTCTAGAGGAGGCCTAATTGGTTTGGAAGGGTCGAAAAGCTTCCAGGAGATCACACCAGCGAGCAGAAATGAAGGAATTAATTTACCAGAGGTGCTAATTTATGCCTACTAGTTGTATCATAGATGTTAGATACTAGCAACATGGATCAATTTAGCTACGTCATGTTCCCATAGATCAATAGGTAGCATATATACTCACAAAGGCCTTGGGTAGGGCAAAGTTTTTCTACTTCACGGAGCAAATGGGAGTAGTGGAGAACACCTTCCTCACTAAGAGGGAGTGTTAGTTTTTTTTGGTAGAGACAGACAAGTGTTCTAGTCTCTATGGTGTCTAAGAGGATAAGGGACATGAGAGCTCCAAAACCCATAAGAGGTTTTGTCAGAAAATCCTTAGAACTACCTCAATTAGAATAGTTGACCAATAATTAAATATTTCCTAAGTCTAACTTAGGAAAAATGGTCAATTAAATCAAATTAATTGAGGGAGGTTGATTTTTCTCTAGAGACTTCCAAAAAATTTAATTGACAGAGTCAAGATGATCATAGCCATCGACTAAGATGTGGTCATGTCCATTGGTTGCCCAACAAAATATTATAAGAGTGGGGTCGATGGGGTTGCAGAAGACACAATTTATTGAGAGAGTTGTTCGACTACCCAGTTACAGTGATTCAACAAGGGCTCAATTGAAGCTAGGGAGAGAGTTAGTAGCAGGGGTTTCAACAATGAAAATTTCTAGAGAAATTCTAAGGAGGATTCCAGTGTTCCAGATTCAAGAAAGGAAGTTGATTTTTCCAACAGGGAGGTCATATTTAGCTAGTGTGAGTATCTAGTTCCCCAGTCTTGTAGGAGCAGTAAAACACTTCCAAATGTCAGGGAAATTTTCAGAAGGAGGTGTGAGTTACTTCAAAAGGTAGAGGGAGGTAGAAAAACTTGTAGGGAGAAGCTCCAAAGGCTGTGCAAATTTCCTAAAGGTTGTAGTGCACATTTATAGGCGACAGTGCAAGTGCCACAGAGTGTGAGTGGCTTAGAGGAGGCCAGATCGATTTGTTGGAGGGAAAATGGTTTTCCCAGTATATTTTCCAGTGATAAAATTGTTGGAGTTTTTCCAATAAGGAAAGCATTTGTAATTCTCTATTTTGTTGAAGACAATAATAAAACCCTCATTTGTTGCACTAGTTTTCTCTTCGGGGTTTTTCTAGGGATATTTGTCCAAAAATAATGATGTCAAAATTATTGTGTGTTCACATATTTCTCGGTTCTAGTATTTTTATTTTCTATAGCGTTTTTATTTTTGAATATTGCAATAGTGATTTAATCGTAATTTTCCAAATTAAAAATTTTGAAGACAAATAATATTTAGTTAGGAGATTAAATTACAATTATTACAATCGTGGAAATTCACAAGTGGTGCATATATTGTTTTAGAGCTAGGTTCATCATATCATTTATGTTGGAACAATGGGTTTGGATCAAACAATAGAGAATAGATTATCACTCTTTGGGGGCTCCTACTCTAGGTGGATGTCCATAGTACCCATGGATGTCTATGGAAATTCTAAAGTGGTCATAGGTGGATGAATTGTAGTTTGTAGCAAAAACTGGATACACATATTTGTATTATTTTAGCATAGCCTGATTCTGATGATCTTGTAGAGAAGCTGACTAGAGTAATGACATAATTAAAAATATCAGAGGATGAGATGAAGAAGATGCAAAGAAATCTAGATGATACAAAGCAGATCCTGAAAATAATAGAGAGGGAATTAGCCATGGCTAAAGACACATCCTCAAAATATAAAAAATTATTATCAGATTGCTTCTTGTGAAATGATGCAGGGGTGGCCCTGCAAAATCCAGGATCCTTTTATTTCATGCATATAAAATCATGCATTTCCAATTTCGTCCGCTTTGTAACTGATTCTCCTCCCTCTTCTCCAGGCTATTGATGGTGTTGACAAGAATCTCCGCTCCTCCTTCCAATCCCTGTTAAGAATTCGCACTTCAAAACAAGGTGCGGCTTCCTCTGGATTAATATTTACCCCAATCGATTGGTTAAACTACAGCACAGAATCTCAATTGGAGTCAACTTAATGGTAATACAAGATATGCGCCAAAAATAAAATGCGGATTTTATAATCAAACTCCAGCCATATATAATCCATGCGATCCATTGGAGGTGCGTACTGTAGTTTATCATAACACACCAGATTTTCTATGCTATATAGGATATGTGCACAGCATAGTTAATACGCACACAAATATCCCAGACAGTGCGTGCAGCAGTCCTCAAACTTGTTGAGGTGTGTGCGGCAAAAAAATACAGTCTCGTGGCTTAACAATACAAAGAACAGATATATAAACGCCCACACCACAGCTTAAATATACACACAATTCTCAACATGCAACATTTTAATCATACCAGCCTTTTCAACGTTTTTATGGCGTGCGCTCAATACATTTATACACAGGTTTAATGCCACGGTGTTCTCAATGTAAACCACAGCTACTGTCCATATAAAAACCCACGCACTTCTACCCGTTTACAATTGAGCCACCGTTCTAAATGCATAGCATTTATATATTACCACAGGCATACAATACCATTGCTAAGGAAATAGCGCACACACAACAGTTATTAAGACGGACATCCAGTCTCTTTTCTTAACAATACCAAACAGTTTTTATATATGAGTTGTGCAGCAAATTCATGAATTATACGCATATGGCTCCGCTGTCCATAAAAATACACACGGTTCTTACCAATTTACAGTTGAACCACAAAATACCGCCTATACTGTATGAGAATTATATTAATATTCCGCCACACTGAACGCATCATCATAACAATTCAAAGACTGTTTTGTTTTATTAGAGAGCTGCCATTTGACTCTATCTTCCTACTGTTCACATACACAATATATTGGAGTTCTACATGAGAGAAGATTCTCTCCTTGGCGGCCAAGTTTAACAACTTTCTTTTTTTATCATCCATAGCTGCCTTATTACAAAAGCAGTCACACATAGACAACTAATCTAGCATGCCTTATTCTAAGCCTATCTAGAAAAGATGGCATGTTTTTTTTTCCTATCTAGTTCCTAAATTTAACTAAAAAACATAGAAACAGCAGGTAAAGGATCCCACTCCTTGCCTGTAGATAATATTTTTGATTTTTGGAATAAATCAAAAGATTTTTCCCCTTCTGAGTCACATGCTCCTGCATCAGACTCCCAAGGTATAAAAATTCATGGTCTCCTGATCATGTGGTTTGTGGTCTTGATCTTCCTGGATCCCATACTTTGTTCTGCAACCGTCCAAATGCTTTATTCCTTTGCTTCCACTGCATTTCTGTTGTCCTTTCCTCCATCTTCTTCTTTCTGTCAATCAGGTTCAAGTTTTGATCGATCTTGCTTGCTGCTATTTCTATTTTCCTCCATTTGGATTGTTGCATCATCAGCTGCCATATTTCTTCAATCTCTATGTCCAGCTTACTACTGTTGTTTCCAATTTCTGTTAATTCAGCTGCTACCATAGAAGCTGCTTCCACTGCCGCCATAGATGTTGCTACCTCCCAAGCTTCCTGTCCCTCTGCAACATACTTTGGCTCATCACCTGTAAACACAATCAAATTGTTAGCATTAAAATCACAAGACCCACTGGTCTTATTTGTCGATTCAGTCACCAACTTTTCTCTGTGCAGCTTCAAGTCTTTTTCAGGACCCAAAAAATTTTCATTGGCTTTCTCCTCAGCTTTCTCTGGCAATATTTCAGCATGTTGATTTGTATTCACCATGAGACTGTCAGCTAGTCTCGCCTTCTTACCATCTTCTGCTTCATGATTGTCCTTCATGAAAACTTCCCTGCCTTGTTTCCTCATCAAATTAACCTGTGCATGAGTTCTCTTCTGTGAAGATCTAGTTTAATGTACAATTCAATAACTTCATTAGGAGTAGATTTTGGAAACTTCACATAACCTTTTATACCTTCAACAACTTTTGACCAATCTTCAGCTGGTCCTTCTTTCTCTACATCAACATTCTGATTAGATTCCTTATTCATGAGAATATCAGCCAATTGTCTTTCACCTGCAAACATACACAAATTTTTAGATTTAAGACCATGTGACCCTTTGGTCTTACTTGAAGTTTCAGTCTTCAAGTCTTCATCTTCACTATCTCTCAGAAATTCTCCTTATTCCGTTTCAACTTCCTCTTGACTCATCTTCTTGCCATTTACCTTGGCATCCTCTTTCTTATGTCCTCTACTGTGGCTTTTTCCTGAACCTATGCTATGACTATTTGTAGTCATCTTCTTCTCATTCTTTCTTCACAAGCTCCTTTGCAACAAGCCTCTGCAACAGCTAGTCCTCCTGGCTGCAATCTTACCTCACTAAGCTCTCCTCACTTAGTCTTTTGGTAAGCACGGGTCCTCCGTCTGGAACCTCTTCCTGAGCAACACCTTTGCTCCTTCTAGGCTTCTGCAATCTCCCACGCTCTCCTGAGAACACTTCAATTGTCCTCTCTATCCAATTCCTTATTGGATTCTTCAGGTTCAGTGCCACTCCTCTGCAACCATAAACTTCAATTCATAAACTTCAAATCAAAAAAAATCATCTCACCTTTAAGATCTTGCCTGATCTTGTGTTCTTTCCACTGCTGTAATCTTCTTCACTTGTGTATGCTTGCACATCAAATTTAAAAATCTGATCTTTATTTCAACTATTCACCACACTTAAAAAAAAACACACTTCAGTTATCAACTGTACAAAAAAAAAACAAACTTCTTCAAGAAAACAATCCCGCTCTGATACCACTTGATGCAGGGGTGGCCCTGCAAAATCCAGGATCCTTTTATTTCATGCATATAAAATCATGCATTTCCAATTTCGTCCGCTTTGTAACTGATTCTCCTCCCTCTTCTCCAGGCTATTGATGGTGTTGACAAGAATCTCCGCTCCTCCTTCCAATCCCTGTTAAGAATTCGCACTTCAAAACAAGGTGCGGCTTCCTCTGGATTAATATTTACCCCAATCGATTGGTTAAACTACAGCACAGAATCTCAATTGGAGTCAACTTAATGGTAATACAAGATATGCGCCAAAAATAAAATGCGGATTTTATAATCAAACTCCAGCCATATATAATCCATGCGATCCATTGGAGGTGCGTAATGTAGTTTATCATAACACACCAGATTTTCTATGCTATATAGGATATGTGCACAGCATAGTTAATACGCACACAAATATCCCAGACAGTGCGTGCAGCAGTCCTCAAACTTGTTGAGGTGTGTGCGGCAAAAAAATACAGTCTCGTGGCTTAACAATACAAAGAACAGATATATAAACGCCCACACCGCAGCTTAAATATGCACACAATTCTCAAAATGCAACATTTTAATCATACCAACCTTTTCAACGTTTTTATGGCGTGCGCTCAATACATTTATACACAGGTTTAATGCCACGGTGTTCTCAATGTAAACCACAGCTGCTGTCCATATAAAAACCCACGCACTTCTACCCGTTTACAATTGAACCACCGTTCTGAACGCATAGCATTTATAAATTACCACAGGCATACAATACCATTGCTAAGGAAATAGCGCACGCACAATAGTTATTAAGACGCACATCCAGTCTCTTTTCTTAGCAATACCAAACAGTTTTTATATATGAGCTGCGCAGCAAATTCATGAATTATACGCATATGGCTCCGCTGTCCTTAAAAATACACACGGTTCTTACCAATTTACAGTTGAACCATAAAATACCGCCTATACTGTATGAGAATTATATTAATATTCCGCCACACTGAACGCATCATCATAACAATTCAAAGACTGTTTTGTTTTATTAGAGAGCTGCCATTTGACTCTATCTTCCTACTGTTCACATACACAATATATTGGAGTTCTACATTAGAGAAGATTCTCTCCTTGGCAGCCAAGTTTAACAACTTTCTTTTTTTATCATCCATAGCTGCCTTATTACAAAAGCAGTGACACATAGACAACTAATCTAGCATGCCTTATTCTAAGCCTATCTAGAAAAGATGGCATGTTTTTTTTTCCTATCTAGTTCCTAAATTTAACTAAAAAACATAGAAACAGTAGGTAAAGGATCCCACTCCTTGCCTGTAGATAATATTTTTGATTTTTGGAATAAATCAAAAGATCTTTCCCCTTCTGAGTCACATGCTCCTGCATTTTCATCAGTTTGGTATCAGAGAAGTAAAAGATTCTGCGGAAGGAGGTACAGTTCTTAATGAAGTATGAATAGGTATTGTCTTTATATTTTGTAGGTAGCAGCAAAGGAAGGTGAGAAGATTGCAATAGCCTAGAGTGTTTACCAAAAGACCAAGGCCAGAGGAGAGCTTGGTGAGGTAAGAGGCAGCAAGGAGGACTTGCTCTTGCAGAGGTTGATTGCAGCTCACAAGTTAAAGATATGACGAAGATCAGGAGAAGCATATGACCAGGAGGTCATAAATTTTTGTGCCTCGGGAGTTTGATGCGGGAGCAACCAGCAACAAAGCAGAGCGAAGTGTACGTGGACAGAAAAGCTGAATCGAAGGAGAAAAATGGGAAAATCTACTTTAAAATAGAGTTAAAGCCGATTTAAAGCAGTTAAAGAAAAATTAAAGAGAGAATGGATAAGTCTCGATGGACTTTCTATTGTTAACAGCCATGCACGCTTTTTGGAGAGTTTTTGTGGAGAAAAATCAGAGAAGATAGGATCAGTCCTTTCTAATACTTCTTATATAAATGTAATGCAATAGGGGTGTAATAGATATCTTATTTTGTGAGGAAAATTGTGAGTGGGAAAGATGTAGCTCAGCGTGAGTTCATTCTTTAAGGCTGAAAGGCCTTAATTTTGTAACTGTTTTATATAACCTATAAAAGCCTGTTCGAGTGTTATTTGTATATGCATGTGTTGTGAGCTTGTCAATCAACATCGATCATTCCAAGGTCGATGACGATCTATATATTGTGTAACTGTTATATATGTTATTGTTTAACCGCTATGTATGAAGAGCAAGGGAGGATTGGCGTGCTAGAAATTGCTTGATGTGGTTTTCAATCTTTGTTTCTAATGAAAATCATGAATATTTTGTGGTCAATGGAATTCTGGCAAAGACACGAATTGCAGTAGTGCAAGAATTTGTTTGAAGAGTTTTTAATGGAAATGGGATTTTGGGCTTCCCCAAGATCTCATCCCTTGATGCAAGGTCAACCCTGCAAAACCCAGAATCTTTCACCAATGTGCTTATAAACATGCATCTCAGCATTTAACTGTAATTCAACCACGCCTCAACAATACAAAACTCAATTATAGAAAAATATACACCGATCCATAAATCGAACCATATAATTTCTGAGATTCAAAACAATACATATGCACACAAAATCACTGAACTAATTAATTAAGAAATAAAATATTTACAAGAGAAATCATGGCCTATTCATGGCCTCTTATTCCTCATACTCACTCCTTCTCTCTCTGATTTTCAATGCCTTTGAGGCTTCATAATTTATAAAACTAAGCATGATCTAGAATCACTCAACTAAAAGCTCTAAGAGTCTACATGCAATGCATACATATGGTAAAAAGCATCTTGAGGTTTTTTCCCATCTTTTTCCCTGTTCTAAAATAGAAAAGTTTTCCTTATCCCATAATGATCCACATTCACTTCTTTTATGCCTAAAAGCTCTCCTAGTTTTATTTATTTATTTTGAGAATATCTAATTAATCACACTTAAAAGCCTAAATATTAAGGTGACTTGGAACTTAGGAAACTAATTCCACAAATGCATGACCCCCTATGTCTATTATTTACAATAATTTCCCTTTGGGCTGAATGCTCCTGCATCAGACTCCCAAGGTAGAAAAATTTCATGATCTCCTGATCATGTGTTCAGATCTATGTTTTCCTGGATCCCATACTTTGTGCTGCAAGTTTCCATTTGCCGCTGCTTTTGTTTGTTGTTCTTCTCCAGGTCTCCACACCTTATGCTGCATCGCTCCACTGGCTGCACTCTTGCAATCTTCTTTTGTCTTCTTTTTGCTGCTGATCTTTTGCTTCACTGCTGCTGGTCTGGATTCTTTCACCATCACCCGCTTCATCAATTCAATTTCTCTATTTAATAGACTTTCTCTAGCATCTTCAATAAAACCTGTATTCACAAAACAATTGTTAGAATGAAAATCATAAGGCATTAGTGCCTCTTCTGCTGCTAGTGTTGTCTTAGTTGTCACTATGGATGTTGTTGCTGCTGTCACTATAGATGTTGCTACCTCCCAAACTTCCTGTCCCTCTGCAACATGCTTCGGCTCATCATCTGCAATTTCATCTGCAACTTTTCCCTCTGGTTCACTGCACTGGACTCTTTCTTCTGCAATCTCCCTGCCATACTCTGGATTCTCCAACCAGTGTTCTAACAATGCAATTTATCTGTAGCATCGCTGAAGCATATCATCATCACCTGCATTTATAACTAAACTTTCAGTGTCAACTGCTACTTCTTTTATATGTGCTTCAGACTGATTCACTTCCACAAGAACTTCCTCTTGTACTGTAACAATTTCATAAGATGGCACATCCTCCTCAACACCTGTAATCACATCACCTGCAAACATACACAACTCATCAGTTTTTAAATTGCAAGTCTTTTTAGTCCTCACTGCTTCCTTCAACAGTTTCCTTTGAACCAATCTGCATGTGGGATTTTCAAATTTCATCTCTGGCACAAGAATTCTAAGTCCTGTTCTCACCAAGGCAATCAGAATTTGCCTCAACCTCCTCTGCAATTGTCGCCAAATCACTCTCTTTCCCTTCAGTGGAAAGATCCATTTTCCTCTCTGCTTTTCCTGCTCCTGCAGTCGTTCTTCTAGTACCTATAACTGTGCCTTTATTTCTGCAATCTTTCTTTCTCGAACTCCTGCAGTCATCTCATCTCTGTGGATTCTTTTTGAACCTCTGCTTTCTCCTTTATGACTTTTAGTAGTCATCTCCTTCGCCATGAGTTGCTCCCCTATGAGTTGCATGAAGCCTCTGCCACAGCAAACTCTTTTGTTGCCACTTACCTCACCAATCCTTCCCTCCGGATCTGGTCTTTTGGTAATCATTGGTCCTCTGTTGGAACCTTTTGAGCATCCTCCACTGCTCCTGTAGGCTTCTCCCATCTGCAACTTTATTCAACCTCTGTTGAATCTTCAGGTTTTGCCACATTCACTTCTCCTTCTTCCCGCTGAGATTTCTTCACTATTCCTGTAGATCAATACTTATCAGTCCCAAAAATCATCACATGCAATTAACAAAAAAAAAAAAAACTTGAACCTTCAAAGGAAACTGTTCCCGCTCTGATACCACTTTATGCAGGGCCTGGCCTGCATATCTAGGATCTTTCTACACTTGTGCATATGCAGCATGCACTTCAAATAATTGCCAATAGCAGAAGTTAAAATCTTCAATAAATCATTCACTGTCCAATTTTATTTCTCTTAAGCCCAAATTATAAAGACAATGCATATAGCTCTGCCCAGAAATTTAAACACGGTCTTATATATATCAATGGAAACCATTCAACGCGTTGAATTACCTCAAAACCTCCCACGATGAGCCTCCTCTTATTCTCGGAACACTAGCACGGTTTTTCAACCATTTGGGCGTAATAATATACATGCATAATTTATATAGACCGAGCGCACTGTCCCAGCTTTCCGGCCATCACACGAATGGTTGCAAAATCAAACCCACGGTGCTCCTCGCAGCCTGCAAAACCCAGAATCTTCTTCTTCAATACTGATGAAGAAGATGCAAAGAAATCTAGATGATACAAAGCAGATCCTGAAAATAATAGAGAGAGAATTAGCCATGGCTAAAGACACATCCTCAAAATATAAAAAATTATTATCAGATTGCTTCTCGTGAAATTAAAGAACTGAAGGAGAAGGTGAAAGGAAACGTGTCACTCATTGAAGCTAGAGAGATTATTTGAAATGATATTATTCATACATTGAAGAATGTTTGGGAAATTTTGTCAATTGTAGCAGAGGAGAAAGCCATTGTTAGAGACTTGGAAATTATAATTAATGCTAGTAAATAAAATATCCAGCAACATGCACAATTTTCCAAAAAGATGATCAACCTCCTTAACTCTAATTCATCACAAGAGTTAAGAGAGATACAGATTGAAGACATAATAGAATTGGTGTTGGAGATAAACAAAATGGTTTTGAAAAAATTATACAAGAATACAAATGAGACAAAGTTGGCAAAGATCAAAGGGTATGTTTTAAAGTTTAACACTAACTTTGATAAGAGAACCAGAGCAGGATTTCCTTCATGTTGGGATCAATAGGAAAATTTGATTCCATAGGAGACTTATGAAACCTTACTGGTAGAAGCGAAAAGTAATATTTGTCACTTCTCATGAAAAACAATAGTTCTGAAAGGGGGAACAATTGTAAATTATTTACACAGGGACTTTCAATTGTTATGGTTAATTAGAACTATTTTTGCTGAGAAGCTGACTTATAGCAGGATCACCAATCTCATAATGGCTCACACAAGGTTTGTGAAAATATAGAGCTCAGATATAATAGTCTGGAAGAAATGCAGAGAGTGGATGTCTCCCACAACAATAACAATAGAAGTTGGACCTTCTAATGCACCAAAATCGCAGATTACTCAATGAGAAGAAGCCACCTATTACTTCATCAGAATTTTTCAAAATGTTTTTGTAAAATGATGTAATTATGTTTTTAATTTATCATGAATGTAGTCCTTCGAAGGACCAAACAGTTTGAAACAATTTAAGTAGTTAGCAGTTTTGACAGTTGACAGTTTCATAAATGTCCTCATTGTAATCATCATACATAAGGAAATTTTGAGGAACGAGGAAGGGTTCTGAGGTTTTGGACTTAAGAAGAAAAAAACTTTTGTGTGTAATCTTTTCATCTTCTTGGTGTCTTTCGATAAAACTTTTGAAGTGATTCTAAACTGATGTTGAATGTGCCATGTGTTTCCTCATATCTGTTAATTGAATGTTTTTCTTCTATAGAAGAGAGTAATGAAGTTGTTGGTCTTTAATGTTACAGTTTCACTAAAATTATGGTATCTATAAGTTAAAGTTAAATAACCTTATAATACGCTCCTATTTTCTGTATTTCATTTCATCTTTCTTTCATAATTATGCTAAAGTTTAAAACAAGAATTTCTACACAAGTAGCATGTTGTTTAAAACTTTCCTTAAATCTCTTTCATCCATTATACTACAACTTAAATCATATTCATCATCAAAAGGCCACTTTGAAAGGGTTTTATATTCCAAGAAGAATTTATAGTTTTACCAGTAAAACAACTACTTCTTGAGTTTGACAATGGAACACCAAATTGATAAATTCATCATTTTGAATAAATGTCTTGGGCATTGGCCTCTACTTAGCCGGATGTTGTCTCCTAAGGTATAACAATGTGCATATGGTGTTGTGCGCATGTTGGATATGCGGTGCTATGTACATATGTTTGAGTTTGAGCTAACAAAGATGTGATATGTTTATACATGATGATTTGATCAAACAACTAGTTTGACATGTTGTGATGGGAAGTAAACAGAATTGCTAGTGTACCTCGTTGACAAGCTACCAATGAGGCATGATTTGGATTTATTTCAATTTATTTTGAATATAATGGAAGTTATGTTCTTGGTACAGGAAAGCATGGAAATACCCGGTTGAATGATTGAAACTGATTATCAGAATTGGCAACAACAACAAAAGGAATCATAACATGCAAAAATATGCTAGTAAAGCACTTCAGGAGCAGGGCCATTGTGGGACATTGGTACCCAACAGTGTCCACTAATTTCCATGATCATACTATGATCGATATCATGATTTTGAGGCAGGGATATGCCTTGGTTTTTGGACATCTGATGCGAGGAAACCTTGCCAAGGGATGGACTTCCTAGGATGGGGGTGCTAGTGAAACTGGGAAGGTGTGTGACTGCACGGAAGGGGGTGACTAGATTGCCCGAGGGACTGTGTAGCAGAGAAGGGAAGGTTGGAGATGGATCTTTTTTGTCATTAACCCTGCAAGATGGAATCAAATGCACATTGGGAGTGTGCCTTGGAACAATGAGCCAGTAAATATTCACCAAGGGTATGGTAGCACAGGATTGTAGCACTGGACATTGGATGGAAACTTTGACTTTGGTAGTGGAATATGGACTTCCTGGAAGGAGGTCAATCTTGGTACTACTTTGAGGGTGGAGGTGTGAGCCTCTGGATTCCCATGTTGCTGATGCAAACATCGTATCCTTTATTTGTTGGTTGATAAAGTGTGCATATGTGTATATTATTGCAAATATTGTATTGAGCTGGATTTATAAAGCTCCATACACAATATGGTTACTTGATGGTTGAAGCAAATGTGCATGAGTATATGTGGTTTTTATTTTAAATATCGTAATGAGTTGTGTTATAAAGCTCCAATAAGTGGTATGTTGTTACGTTTTCAACAAGAGTCATTATAAATACTACAACGAGTTGTATTATAAAGCTCCATGGGTAGTATGTTTTGTTTTCAGTGGCTTGCTAGTTTATAGGTGTCATTGAACACCAAGGATGACATTCCCCTAAGGGGGGGGTTTCTGTAACAACCCTGGTTAAAAATCCATGTAAAAAAATATAAGGCCATGGTCATGGGAGATGTATTCCAAGCTGAATGTTGGGAAAAACATCATAGTGGGTGTTCATTTAGTTTATTAATGGCTAAGGAAATTAGCAAAGTGTTATGTGGACTTATATCTCTTGCGGACAAGAGCGATCTCCCCAAAATCCAAAAAAATATAGTAACAAACAACCAGGAACTACTACCTTTCTCTATAATATGATTGACTAAAACAAATACTATGATAAAGGTGACTTACCATTTAATGAAATGATTGATGAAGTCCCCTTCAAAGATTTTGACCATCTGTTCCTCGATGCTTTAGAGATCCTCCCGTTGCTCCCCATAGCTTCTCCATGATGTCCTGAAGTAGATTTGCATAGATAGAAACAAACAAGAGATCAAAGCATCCAATATATAACATAAGAGATAAATGGACTAATTAACTCAATCGTGTATCATAAACTGATCAATATGCAATCATAATCTATGTAGGTGATCAAATAATACTACAAATTATACCAACTAAGATGTATTGAGAAAGAACAATTGCCTTTATATTATAAAATGGAGAATAGCCTTACAACCATGTAGCCTTGATGTTGCAAGTCCCTTCCCACAAAATCCAACCCTCTCCTTGAATGAATAGCCTTCCGACCTTATTCATGCAGCATAAGCTTAATTCCAACAGTCCTCCTCAATCCTTAGGCTTGGGTTAGCTTCATAGGCTAAGAGTGGGAATTTTGGCATCCATTTTCCAAGGGATGAGATCCACTAATGGTGGGATAGGGATTCCACAAAGAGAGGGAGTTGCTCCATGATGGGAGGTATTAGAACTGAATAGGAAACCATTTGAAGTTCATTGGCTGGGATAGATGCTACTAACAATGATTCTAGACTTAATTTTTATTTTTACATGCGTTACGTCATGTTTGTATGTCACAGTGTATGATAGTGTGTAATTATGCGTAGTTCCTAATGGACTCCTCTGTGTATGTGCAAAAATTGACTAGGGAACTACGTAGGAAGCCAAAAACAGGGTTTTGTACCATGGGATCCAGCAATTCCACTTTATTTGGGATAATTTGTATTCTAACTTTGCAGGGGAATGCTTTGGGACACATTTGTGGATAGTGAAAGATCCAGACCGATGGTCATTTTTCTAATGCGACGAAATGACGTGTAACAGATTTCCTGCTAAAGTGCAGATTCAGAAGATATATTTGATGACTAGAGCACTTTTTCATGCCAAGGTTTGGGTTAGATATTATAGTTGGAGACCTAAAACAATCAAACAAACATTACAATGCAATATATAATCATCACTCAGGTAGGCATTCCCATACTCAAAGTATAAATG
Organism: Pinus taeda; assembly: GCA_000404065.3. Lineage (NCBI taxonomy): Eukaryota > Viridiplantae > Streptophyta > Pinopsida > Pinales > Pinaceae > Pinus > Pinus taeda. Next base: position 19,866 of record APFE031042647.1, read on the forward strand.
TCTCAAATAACTAGTATGGAAATACATATGAAGATTCATGTCCATAGACGACATAGTATGGACGTAGCCATAAATATATGTATGTTTACAATCATGAATATTTAATAACTCCATGCAGCCTAGGGGGATGAAAATATATCCAAGGTCTTGATCTCCATCTCTCGATCCGTTGTACAAATCTATCCATGCTAGTGAATGTCTCGTACTCAAACATGGTAGAAACCACTTAATTATCGGTCAATGATGTGAATCGTTAACAAGTGCGAGAGAAACCACCAATACTGACAATGCCTCTCAAGGTACTTCCAGTACAATCTATGAGGTGCGAATAGATGTGATGATGTTGAACACTCATAGAATCATTCAATCGGAAGTCAATGATGAGAACGTGTCATCGAAGGTGATAAAACTGCCATTAAGGCATGCAAGCCTCAAGGTATTGAAGGTTTCTAGATTAACTTCCTAGATAATGAGTAGAAGTCGATAGGAAGTGACCCTTTGCAAGAGGGCCTATGACACAAAACTCATGTCAAGTCTTGAACAACAACAATTTGGAGTAATCCAAGACTGACTCATGGATGATTGATGCAACTGAAGGGCATGATTTGCAAAGTAATTTGACTGAGGTTGGACTTCTCTTGAACAAATCAGAGACACGACATGATGACTTAATAACATTTGACTCAAAAAAGAATACCCAAAACTAACTGAAGACTTTCAATGAGCTATGGTCAATTAGGAGACAAACGGATTTCCCAACCCAGGCACAAAAAGTGATGGAGTGTCATGTTCAAGAGTGACATATTGCCTTTTACAAATACAAAACAAAGATTCTTTCTCACTTTTCCCCCACGATTACTGGCAAGTACCTCTGTATTTTTTACAAGCTTGAGGAGGATAACATATGATTGTCCTGCAATCTCATCCTTTGAATGAGTCCTTCGAAGTATTTTAACGAACCCTAAGAAGGAGTAGTTCGGTCTTGTAATTCTTAACAAGTCTTGCACTGTTTATATTTTATGATTCCAGTGAATGGATAACTTGATATCGTTTTCATGTTTAAAGAGTTTGAAAATACACTAAAAAAAACTCGTTCAGTTCTTTCAATGTAAATTTTAACAAGCTCAGAGAAAGTAAAGCTCGATGTTTTTCAGTTTTAAGGAGTCAAGAGAAAAACATAAGTAAACTGCGTAGTGTCCTTTTTCATAAATTGAGTCCCTCAAGCTTGAAAAAGGGTAAAATAATGTAGGAGAGAACTCTATTGACCAAGATTAGTGAGCATATACCTTTTTCGTAAATAGTATGTTCAGTCCGTAAAAGGGGTAAACTTATACAGAATAGATGGTTGTTCATTTACTTTTATGAGTTCGAATAATCAAGTACTCAACGATATTTTTGTTTTTAAGGAATTTGAAAAGGGCGTAAAGAGAACTCCTAGGTTTCACTTTTTTGTAAGTGTTAACAAGTTTGAAAAAGTGATAAAAATATACTCAATACCAAAATGATTCATTTTCTATAAATAACTTGTGATCTACACACTTAAACTCAAAATAATTATCGCTACTAAAAAATAAAGTGAAAAAAATTATAAATTTGGATTTTAAGGGTTAATAGGAAAATTATAATATTTTAATATGCCTAAAAAACTTATAAAACCCCAAAAGGTAAAAAAGTTTTTACCATCTGTGTTTTTAACCTTTAGAGAGTGACAAAGGTCATTTTTACCATAGACTTCAAAGGCGGATTCCGAGAAAACCATTGGATGAAATTGCGAGCCGTCTTTTTCAGGTAGATCATCTCTCTAAGATCTTAATTTTCATGTGTTTATTTATCATATAATCGTAGATTTGAATTTTTTGGGGAGGGCTTTAAAAATGAAATTCACCCTCGATGTGTGCAGGACACTAGACTATGATTGACTGAAACAAATACTATGATAGAGGCCACTTACCGTTTAACAAAATGATTGATGAAGTCCCCTTCAAATATTTTGACCATCTGCTCCTCGATGCTTTAGGATCTTCTTGTCGCTCCCCACAGCTTCTCCATGATGTCTTGAAGGAGATTTGCATAGACAAAAACAAACAAGAGATCAAAAAATCTAGTATATAACAAAAGAGATAAATGGACTAAATAACTCAACCATGTATCATAAACTGATCAATATGCAATCACAATCTATGTAGATGATCAAGGAATCCTACAAATTATACCAACTAAGATGTAATTGAGAAAGAACAATTGCCTTTATATTAATAAAATGGAGAATAGCCTTACAACCATGTAGCCTTTATCTTGCAAGACCCTTCCCACAATCTCCAACCTTCTCCTTTAATGAATAACCTTCCAACCTTATTCCTGCAACATAAGCCTAATTCCAATAGTCCTTCTCAATCCTCGAGCCTGGTTTAGCTTTATAGGCCAAGAGTGGGAAGTTTGGGATCCATTTTCCAAGGGATGAGATCCATTAATGGTGGGATAGGGATTCCACAAAGAGAGGGAGTTTCTCCATGATGGGAGGGATCGAGACTGAATTGGAAACCACTCGAAGCTTGTTAGTTGGGATCGATGCTACCAACAATTCTTATAGACTTTACTTTTTATTTTTATATGTGTTAAGTCATGTTTGCAGGTCACAGTGTAAGACAATGAATAATTATGCACAGTTCCTGATGGAATCCTCTACGTATGCACATAAATCGACTAGGGAACTATGCGAGAAGCCAAAAACAAGGTTTTGTACCATGGGATCTAGGAATTCCACTTTCTTTGGGATAAATTGGATTCTAAATGTGTAGAGGAATGCTTTGGGACAAATTTGTGGATAACCAAAGATCCAAACCGATGGTCATTTGCTTAATGCGACAAAATGATGTGTAACACAAAGGAAATGGAAAAGGATTTAGAAAGACATGAGGCATTAATTAGCATTTTATTTATGAAAATAATGGAAAAATAGGAGAAAAGGAAGGTGAAAATTCACAGGTTGCATGTGAGGAGGAAAATGAAGGAAAATAATGGCAAATTGAAGAAATTAGAGGCCTCATTAATAAAAAGGCTTATGAGGATCAGTTGGCAAGCTTTGGCGAGTATTAGACTTTTTTTAGTTCAATTTTGGAGCTCTCATTCTATTCTCTCTCTCTCATACTCTTGGAAACTTAGAGCTTCTTGGAGCACTCTTGGAGGAGTGTGACATACCTGGAATTTGGAGCAACAAGGCAAAGGAAAAGCAGGAAAGCGCAAGAGGACATTAGGATCAACAACTACAATGGATTAGCTTGTTGAAAATATCAACAAGAAATGTTTAAAATAACATCAAGAAAAAAATCCTAATTTAATTTCTCCTTGAATTAAATTGGGAATTAAATTGTAATTCCACATCTCATGACAACTTGTAATAGCTAACTAAGTTAATTTGACTTATTTAGATCAATTAATTTGAGTTGAGGGTCTAACTAGAGTAATGTAGAGTGTCTCCTACAATTAGGAGCATTAGTTGAGTTTATTTTGAGTTGTAATTATTTAATTCAGTCTAACTGAGTTAAATTCAGTTAAACTAGTTCCAACTTATGGAGGAATTAGTGGGAGCTCTAGTAGTGAGGTGTAACCTGCAGTGAGGTGTACCTTGTAGTAGTGGGGTGTAACTTACTTTAGTGGGATGTAACCTACTATAGTGGCGTGTAACCTGTGGTAGTGGGGTGTAACCTACTGTAGTGGGGTGTAACCTGTGGTAATGGGGTGTAACCTATAGTAGTGGGGTGTAACTTGCAGTGATCAACCGGTAAACTAAAGATTCACTCATAATTAACTCATGCATGTTAGATCAGATAAATACCCAGTTGAGATTGGAGTTCAGGGACAGTGTACTATTAGTTGTAAAATCATCTAAATTAAACTGATGGTGCATGCAGTAAGAGGAAGACCTATGGGGATTGCACAATTCATAATGAGGAATTTCCCCATTAAATAGGGGCTAATTCCTTGAGGAACAACTCAAGGAATTAGGAGCTTGGAGGCTTGGAAATTTGGCTAAGTATTGGCCAAAGGTAGTCAGTCAGGCAGAGGATAGAAAATACTTGTGCAAGTTGAGCAAAACATATTGTATTCATCTAGATTCTTTGACTAATGCAAGATACAAATAGCAGGGGTTTTTAGCTGTGGATTTCCCCTAGAAATCATTATGTTAATGTGTTGACTGGATTATTTCTCTTGTATGCTTCGTGATTTCACAATCGTTTAATTGTTTCCGCTGGTGAGTAGAGTAGATACAAGTCTATTGTTTTAGCAAATTACAATCAACAATTTGAATCTACAAGGAATTTCTACATGGTATCATAGTTATATTTTTAGATATTTCTGCATGGTATCAGAGCTATATTTGTAGAAATTCCTACATGGTATCAGAGCTTAATTCACAATTGAAATTTCTACATGGTATCAGAGTTATATTTGTAGAAATTTCTACATGGTATCAAAGATAGATTTCTAGAAATTTCTATGGTATCAAAGCTGGATTTGTAGAAATTTCTACATGGTATCGAGCTTAAATCACTATAGAAGAGGAGAATATGAGTTTGTCTTTTCCAGGAGAAATCGAATTTGCAGTCTCATACTTCAGAGCCAGCAGGATGTCGTTCTCCAGATTGAGACTCGAGTATGCCCTTGAGGGTAGTTCAAACGATATTGCTTGGACTGATATGATGGAGATAGTGTTGGAAGACAACGAGCTTAAGGAATTCATAGAAAAATATATTCCTAAGCCAATTTATGCTCAGGATCTGGCAGAGTGGAGAAAGTGTGTGGTAAAGGCAAGAAGGATTATCCTAGAAGGAGTTCAAGATCATATTGTCTCGAACCTCCATGGTAAGGAGACTCCATTTGCAATGTGGAAGGCCCTGACGGACCTGTTTCAAAATTCCAGTGACCACAGGAAGCTGGCACTGAAGGACAAGCTAAGAAATATCAAGATGGAGAAGGGCGAAACTATAGAGATGTACTTGACCAAGTTCACCTAAAGTTAGGATGAGCTTGGAAGTGTCAGTGTTACAATTATTGAAGATGATATAGTGAGCCTATCACTTCTATTCCTTCCCAAGAGCTGGCATAGCTACCATGACTCAGTTAATGTGAGGGAGAAGCTACCAAAGTGGGAGTGGTTGTGGTCTGACTTGGTACAAGAAGAGATTTTGCAGAACATCAGAGATGGGACCTCATCCAAAGAAGTGGAAGACGACTTTGCATTAGTCAACAAAGAAAATAAAGCCAAGGGAAAGCAGTCCCAAGGTGAGGAGGGCGGAAAAAAGAAAGACTTGTCAAACATCAAGTGTTTTCACTGTCATGAGTTTGGGCACTATGCCACGAAATTCCCACAAAAGCAAGTAGACAAAAAGGAGTCTGCAGTAGAAGTAGCAGGTGAAGTTTTCGCTTCACAATTTGAACTTAGTTTCACCCTCATTGCATGCATGGCTTAGAAGCACTATAATGGGAAACATGTGGTATCTCAACACCGATGCCTCATTCCATATGAAGGGGAATAAAGATATCTTCAGTGGCTTGGAGGAGAAAGACCTCAAACAGAACATAAAGTTTGGAGATGATGGAAGGTATAATGCGACCAGTATTGGTACAGTTACTTTTTAGAGGACGTTTGGCTACCCTCTCAGACTCTCAGGTATGATGTATGTTCCAGGACTAAAGAAGAATCTTGTTTCCGTTGCGGTATTGGAAGACCATGGCTATGATGTGATTTTTAGCAAAGGAAAGGTTTTCCTTAGACACATCATCACGAGACAAGTTAAAGAGATCAGTGTATGAGTCAAGAACCTGTATGCACTTGAGGTACAAGAAGCATGCAAATCCTTGAGGAGAAAGGCAAAGTTTAGAGACTTAGTGTTTGAGAGGGAGCATGAATTACCTCTCAACATGTAGCCTCAGATGCAGCCTCAGAAATAGCCTCAGAAGCAGCCTCAACAAGTTGTGGAGTAGCCACAATTGGAGAAACAGAGAGGAGGCTGAGTGGAGACATCCACTCAAGAAGAGACTTCCAATAGTGCGGGATTTCGAGCTAAGTGGGTAGAGGGAGCACATGTAGCCATACCTCTAGGTGTGAGGTTGGGTGATATGAAACCTTAGTCCAAGAGTTTCAGAAATTTGGACAGGATCCATTGAGGCGTTTTTTGTCTCATGGATCATCACCCTTGCTATAGGGGCCCACAATACTCAGTAGCAAGAGGATCAATATCAATCAAATATTGAGGAGTGTAGAGAATTGTTGACAATAGAGCAGGAGGCTTGGTAGCACATCTAGAAACAACATAGTTTTCCCAGTAGATAGTTACATACACAGTTGATTCAATTTATTTTGTTTGGATGCTTTTTCTAGGTTGCAAATGTTGCAGTAGCAACAACAACAGTGACAAGAGTTACATGCAGAAAATTCCAAAGGTACTAGATCGAGATAGAGCTGGATTCCTTTCTTGTTGAGAGGGAGTGTTGAAAATAACAACAAGAAATGTTAAAAATAACATCAAGAAAAAAATCATGATTTAATATTTCTTTAAATTAAATTGGGAATTAAGTTGTATTTCCACATCTCATGACAACTTCTAATAGTTAACTAAGTTAACTTGACTTAGTTAGCTCAGTTAATTCGAGTTGAGGATCTAACTAGAGTCATGTAGAGTGTCTCCTACAATTAGGAGCACTAATTGAGTTTATTTTGAGTTGTAATTATTTAATTCAGTCTAATTAAGTTAAAGTCAGTTAAACTAGTTCCAACTGATGGAGGAATTAATGGGAGGTCCAATAGTGGGGTGTAACTTGCAGTATTGGGGTGTCACCTACAGTAGTGGGGTGTAACTTACTGCAGTGGGGTGTAACCTACTGTAGTGGGGTGTAACCTGCGGTAGTGTGGTGTAACCTACAATAGTGGGTTGTAACTTGCAATAGTGGCGTGTAACATGCAGTGATCAACTAGTAAACTGAAGATTCACTCATAATTAAATCATGCATGTCAGATCAAAGAAAGGCCCAGTTGAGATTAGAGTTCAGGGACAGTGTACTATCAGTTGTAAAATCATCTAAATTAAACTGATGGTGCATGCAGTCAAAGGAATGTCCATGAGGGTTACACAATTCATAATTGAGGAATTTCCCCATTAAATAGGGGCTAATTACTTGAGGAACATCGCAAGGAATTAGGAGCTTGGAGGCTTGGAAATTTGGCTAAGTATTAGCCAAAAGCATTCAGTCAGGCAGAGGATAGAAAATACTTGTGCAAGTTGAGCTCAAGGTTGAGAAAATTATATTGTATTCATCCAAATTCTTTGACTAATGCAATATACAGATAGCAGGGGTTTTTAGTTGTGTCTTTCCCTAGGAAATCACTATGTTAATGTGTTGATTGAATTCTTTCTCTTGTATTCTTCATGATTTCACGATCATTTAATTATTTCCATTGATGGGTAGAGTAGATTCAAGTCTATTGTTTTAGAAAATTACAATTAGCAGTTTGAATCTATAAGGAATTTCTACATTTATTTGCAGGTGTCGAGTTTCATGTATGGTTTCCTTGATAGTTTTGGCATGCATAGCACATGCATGTGGTTTCTTCTTTATGAGTTTTCAATGGCATGGAGGATTTCCTGGATTGACAGTGGATTTTCCTAGCCTTTCCATTTCCCAGATAGCCATGGTGTTGTGGTTTTACTTTTGTTTTTTGGTTGCTGCTGATGTTCCTTTGGTTGTGAGTTGAGTTATTACTTTCTGGAGCCTTGGTTGGACAAACAATTTGGAGCCCTGTAACAACTTGGGTTGAGTTATTAGTCTTAGACCCTTGGTTGGACAAACGCTCTGGAGCCCTATAACATCTTGGGTTGAGTTAGTAGTCCTGGAGCCTTGGTTGGACAAATGCTTTGAAGCCCAACAACAACTATTGGTTGAGTTACTAGTCCTGGAGCCTTGGTTTGACAAATGCTATGGCACCCAACAAGAGTCATTGGTTGAGTTATTAGTCATGGAAGTCGATTTGGAACTAAAATGCTCTGGAGCCCTGGACAACTTAGGCAGAGACCAATCTGGTGATGGTTAGTGATGTCCAATTGTGAGGTGGAATGATTGGTTGAGGGTTGAGGTGGTTTTGCCTCTGGAAGCTCTGAATGGTTTTGATTGATTTTTTTTTATGAGATCCCACATTCATGCTTGGAATATGGCATGGGGGTGACTGGCTAAAAGGAAAATTTGGTTCAACCTAGTCTATGGTCGGGTTGTTCATGGAAGTCACATACCTGGTCAGCCTATGCAATCATCAATAAGATTTGTCTTTCTCCTTGGTATTTTATGGGTAAATATACTTGTTCATATGTGGTTTATATGGATATTATATCCTTGATATTTCTGTTGGTTATATGTTTGTTAAGAATGAGTTTTATGACAGTGGAAATGCATGGATCTCATCATGTTTTGGTTAATCACTGAATGTACAAATAATATATAACCTAATAGATGATAATTCAACTAATGTGAGAAGGCATCAATCCTTCTTGACAATTCTCAGATAAGTATGAGACCCCTATGCTCAGATCTGTTGTTAGGACCTATATAATGCATCTTTGTGACATGTTTGACAAAATTCCAGTCATGGCTAGTAGGGTTCCAGTCAAGTCCTTGTTCAAGTAATTGCATTTGTATCATTATTCTTCTATTATATTTAATTTTTGGAAGTGTCATGGAGTTTCGAGTAGTGACTTGAGCCCTGGGCCTGAAAAGTGGCATAAAATTCGAAGTTGCAAGCACAAAACTGCTTGGGAAAGTCCTTGGTCATAGACATACCCATGTTGTGGGAGTGAGTGGAGGGTACCAGTCACACTCATGCCCATGTCATGGGAGTGACTGGGGGATTAATGTAGTAAAAGCTTAGTTTGTCTAAGGGGTTGGTCACCTAGAAGGTTTGGATGGCTCCTTGAGGTTATGCAGTATCTCTAGAAGGTCTGTGTAGTGTGTTCTGTCGATTCCACTTCCTTAACTAACACATGGGGAGTTGAATCATATCACAGTAACTCTTCATCACATGTTTACCCTGATTGGCTGGTTACTTGGGTAAATGTGGGAGGAGGGTGTTACACAAACTGTATTAGAAGGCAACAAAGCATGTGTTGAGATACTTCAGAGGCACTACTCAGTTTGATGTTTGGTATCAATAGACATAGGGAGTGACGCTGCAAGTATTCACAAATGCAAATTGGGTGGGGATTCCATCATACAGGAAGAGCACTTTAGGAGGAATTTTCAGTGTTGGGTCAACAATAGTTTCTTGGTACATCAGGAAGTAGATATCTATGGCACTTAGCTCAGCAGAAGTAGAGTACAAAGCTACAAGTCAAGCAACATGTGAGGCTATTTGGATGAGAAAGATTCTTGTTGGGTTATTTTGTCAGAAGATGGATCCTATTGTGATTTAATGTGATAATCAAAGTTGTAGCAAAATCTCTGAGAATCCTGTATTTCATGATCGATCCAAGCATATCGACATCTGGCATCACCATCTACAAGATTGTGTGCAGAGGCAGACTATGTTGATGCAGTACATTATGAAAGAGGAACAAGATGCATATATTTTGACAGAGGCTTTGTCAAGAGGAAAATTTGAGTTCCATAGAAACATTTGATAATCCCTTTCTTGCTAAGAGGGAATGTTGAAAATGCAAAAAAAATCTAGTTTTGACTTAACCTTGGTCAAATTATATTCAAATTCAAATTTCTATTTCAGCAGAATACTTAGAGGTAGTTAACTGAGGTGACATGGCTCTTGTCACTCAGTTAACTCAGTAAATTCAAGTTGGAGACTCTTGAGTTAAATTTTACATGATTGATTGCTAATTTGTAGCAATCTTTTTCATTTAATTTTGAGTTGTTGTCATTTTAACTAGTTCAAATTGTCATAAGAACTAATGGAGGTTAAGTTGTGGATGTGTAACTTCATCCACACTCAATGATCAACCAGTTAATTGATCAATCAACCCAAAATAATTGTTACATGAAAAGAATTCGAGTTACCCAATTGAGATGGAGATTCCAAGGTAGTGTACTATCAGTTGTAGCATATTCCCATGTGTACAGGTGGTGCATGCAGTCAGAGATTGACCTAAGGCTATTGCATAATTCCTTGGCATTGAATTCCTAAAAAATATGGGAAATTTCCTAAGGAAACAAAAAAAGGAAATAGGAGCTTGGGAAGGATTGAAATTGGCTAAGTGTTGGGCCAGGTTCAGTTAGTCAGGTAGAGGGATAGACTATACACTTGCAGGGTGTGCTCAAGCTTGAGCAAGCATTGTAATTGTTCTCTATTCTCTGATTAATGCAATACATATAATAAGGGGTTTTGAGCAGTTGTTTTCCCCTAGATAAATCTTTATGCATGAGTGATGTTTCCTTTTGCGTGTCAATGATTCTTGTTTTAGATGGTGAATTAACTTTTGCATAAGAGTAGATTAGCTTCAAGTCTTGCGAGTTAAATTTCATGAACAGTATTGAATCTACACATTAAGTTCTACAAGAACAGAGTAAAATAGAGTGTCACACTAACAATTAATTTCTCAGAGCTCGCTCGGTCCGGTCCTTCGCTGACATGGAATCTGTCAACGCTTTGATTTTGACATTAAAATAAATAAATTTTACAATTGGTGTTGATACTCCAACTATCAGCGCTTTTTATTCAACAAATTAAAAAATTAGCATTGATAATCTATCTGTCGGTGCCTTTATTCAACATTTTACAGTTAACGCTATCAATGCAACTGTCAACGCCCTATAAAATTTCAAATAATAAAAAATTACAATGTTGAATTTATAACTATGAAGCGAAATGAGATAACACTGCTTACTCTATGGAAGAGGTACATAGTATACTATTTTTGGATAAACTACATGTTTCAGGATAACTATACATAGTCATATCAATGAGACTTGAACCTAGGTGTGGAGGTGATCATTAAATCTTCCCAACCACTTGGAATATACTCGAAAGGTTTTAGTTTATATATATATATATATTATATAATACCTATATTATATATAGATAATATAATATATAATAATAATATAATATATATATGTTAATTATCTATATATATATATATAGAATATATATATATATTATATATATATATATATCTATATATATATATATATAGAATATATATAAGTATAATTATATATATATAATTAATATAAATATTCTATCATATATTAATATAGATTATATATAATATATATTAATATTATATATATTATAATATTATAGTATAATATATATATATATATATATAGGACTAATAGTGAGGTTCTAGATAATTTGAAGGATGAGTTAGTTTTTCTAACTTGTTCAAAGATTGGAATGGGCGTAGGTGTTTATGTTTTGCGTGTTAAGGATTTCTACCATCTAGCAACAACTCAATTTGAATGAGGAGAGATTGAGAGTCTCAGAAGAATCAAATTAATAACACAAATTCCATAGCCACTGCTAAAATTCAAGTAACCTCCCTCCCAATCCATTTGACAGTTCAGATCCCTAGACGAAGCTGCAATTTGACTAAGTTACTCCTAAATTAATGTTGGCAGAGTAACTAAATGTGGATTATGAAAATTAATGCCCAACTTGATGTGTTCAGGTTTTAGTTAATTCATGGACACATTGATCGTTCCAAGTGTTAGTGAGAGTGACCTCTAACTAAATAAAATTTTGAAATTCAAAAGCTTTTTGGCAACAAAGGGGATCTTTATTATTTCCACCCTAGCTAAAAGAAAGTTTTCTATTGGAATTTGGGCATTTCAAATTGCATTATGTTGGTGTTGATTACTTTTCAATGTTAAATTCAGGTTATAATTTGACTAGATCCAACACAGCGAATGCTCTTTTTGAGTATCAAAAAAACACTTCAAAGAAATTTAGTGAACATAATCTATGTTTTAGTCTGAAACATTGACCTATATAAAATGTTAAATAATTATCAATAGTGCCAGGTGTTCGGTGCGGATGAGGTTGTAACAATTTTGAAATAAATATTTATCGATTGTGCCAGGTGCAGATGAGGGTGTAACAATTTTGAAATATGCACGAGGCCGATGTATTTCATACATTTCACCAAACACCTAAATCGTTGAAAATAAGGATGTGGACACCCATTATAAATCAAAGGCATGGAAAATCGTGTAGCAAGGATCTATCTATTACATAGGTTGGGTTGATGCTCTATAACAAGGAATTGGAGACGTCCTTGTAACAGGAAATGCAACCCAAATTCTGTTGGAGGACACATGGTGCATCCCTGGATGAGTTAGAGTACATTATTAGGTGGCATTGGAAACTTTGAGGTTGTTCTTGTTTGTTTGGTATTCACTTATCACCTGGGGCTTCCCCTTGATATCGCTCCCTTTGTGGTTGTTGTCTCACCCGGTCCTAGCCTAGGCCCATTACTTAATTCCCCTCTATGCTCTATCAAGGTTGATTACATCTTGGTTTATTGATCCTCACATCCTCTAGGTTATATTAGAATGAATGAATGAATGAAATTTTAATGTCCACGAGACTAAAAATAGTCTATGGGAGCACCAACCTCCCTGTTTTTCGCCTTTTATAATTCAACCCTTTTTGTACTCAAATTAATGATGAGCTGACCCAACCTTCTAACAATCACCTCATTGAAAAGACAATGCTAAGGAACCGATGTTAACATACTCTCGTAACTATCTTTGATGTCTCTAAAAGCATCACATTCCAAAATGAAATGTTTTTCTGATTCCACTACCCTAGAAGTGAAAAAGTACACACCTGTTCTTCCCAAGCTTCTTTAGGTCTTTTCCATCGACCCGTTTTGCATTGAAGTTGATGCGACTTAGTTCTTAATTGAACAATAAGAATCTTTGCTCTCCATGGAATGATAGCTCCAAGGTACTCTTTTTGTTGGAGATCACAACTGGGGTTGAATTCCTGAACATAGTACTTCTTCTTTCTACCCAACTCTTTCCCCATATATGATTGCATAACTTCTCTATAACAAAATTATTTAACTCTTTACTATTTGTGGGACATTCATCGAGGTAAATATTCCATTTTTTTCATCCATTTGTTGTTTTGTCTCATCCATGATTTCTTTCTTTCACTCATGCCTTCATTGAAGATAACTTTAGGCCATCTACCTACTCCCATTTGCTCAATTCTTTTTAGATACCTTATGAGATGCACCATAGAAATTGCTTCGATGGGACTAAGGCATTCTATGTTTTATATTTTTCACAATGTAGTATTTCATGTTTTTAATTGGTAATCTTAATCTCATCGAGGTCCTTATATTTTTCTTTGATCACCTAGTGGAGGACGGTCGTCATTTGTTAATGAAGAGTCTCATGTCCTGTATGCTCCTCGAAAGTTGTGCCTAGTCCTCTCATTGGGGGTCTAGAGGTTGTGGCCTTTGGGGCAGGCCTTGAGCTCAAACTCAAGCCCAATTTGTTGCTGTCATTTTTCATTCCATTATTCCTGTAATTCAGGTGAAAATCCAACAATTGGAAGCCTTAACCACCAATGATGGTTAGGCCTATTTCGACTTTGAAATTCAAGTTAAAGTTGTTAGTTGGTTTCTTGACCCTTGTCACAAGAGGAGATGGCATAATGAATACCTTAATTCCATCACTCTTCATTAACAAATGAAGACCCTCCTTGGTTGGGTGTTCAAAGAAAAATATAAAGACCTCAATGAGATCATTAATTTTACTAATTAAAAACATGAAATACTGAAAAATATAAAACATATTTTAATTTTTAAAATAATCAATTTAAATTATTGCTTATTCAAATGTTAAAAAAGCACTAAAACATTATCAGAAAGAGAAAACGAGTAAATATATATATATATATATATATAATATAATTATATATATATAATATTAAAATTAATAATAATGAGAAAATAACTTGGATTAAGAAACACTTATATCACTTATTAGAGGGTTTAAATCCTTTATTTTTTCTGGAGAAATAGATTCAGTAGCATAGAAAACTCCTCAATACCTAAAACTTCACACTTATAAACGGAGTTGTCTATAATGCGACTTTTTGGAGATTCCGGTGACAGAATCCGGCGGAAGAAATGAGGTTAAATCTTGATTTTTAACAGTTAAAATGGTTTTTTAAGTGCATATTTGGATTCAGCGCCCTGAAAAACCCCTGGGAGCCATTGATTGTGCAAAAACTAGCTATCAAACTTAGGATTCCAGTGAATTGCTGCCGGATTTTGACCGGAAAAATCTGCCGGAAAGGCTTTCAAAAAGTCGCATTATAGACTACTGCCTTATAAACCAATTTTCCAAAATTTCCATGTCAAAATCCTACTGTAATTCAGGTAGGTGAAATTGTGGTTTGTTCCGACAACGCGGTGTTAAATTGGCAAACCCGAAAAAAACCTTTGACCGAGAAAAATATCTACCTACGAAATGAGACGATGTAAATACATTTATGAAACAACTCCAATCCCAAACCAATAAAAAAGTTACGATGATTTAAAAACATTATCCAAATATATTAGAAGCCAGCGGAAAAACAATCCAAATATTTTAGATTCAACTTTCGAAGCAAATGTGTATCTTCTCTGGTATGTACTCAGATCCCAAGAAAAAACACAATTCAAATCTGTGGATGGACGGTTTAAAATAATGTCCAAGCTACCCAAAATGGTTTCTAATACTTTAATTAAACTGTCGGTTACCGTGCAGAGGAATCTGAAAAGGCAGGCTGAAATTTAATTTATCCAACTATCGGCTAGTATTCGGGCTACATTTGGTGTATAATTTATCCAATTGCAGCTGAAAATGGAGGGTAAATACATGAAAGCAATTCATTATAGTAGATACGGAGGAGGCGCTGAATCCCTTCAGGTAGATGTTGATATTTTTGTTATCTGTTTTGTTGACAGATTTGCCGAAATTTAGGTTAACATGTCCAGCGATGGCGAATTTAGGCCAATCTTACTGCATGTTAAAATGGAATTATTTTCCATTTATATTGTAATTTGTTACTGATCTTTTGAACTGTTGTAGGTTATTATTAGGGATAGAATAAATAAATAATATTGAGATGGCTATTTTTAAAAAAATACTATAAATCATGTTAAATTTAATTTATGCACGAGGGTTGTTTTTTTTTTTTTACCCACTAGCCTTGAACGGGAACTTCAGGACCAAAGCTTTCACTATGAAAACAATTACCAATAAGGCTGCCTCATATAGGTTGAATTTTTAGGTTTTTTTATTTCAGATTTTTTAGATATTGTTATTTCATATATGTGTTTTGGGTTGATAGTGAAGTTTATATATAAGAGGGTTGATGGTGAAGTTTATATAAATATAAATAACAGTATATATATTTCGAGATATTTCGAGGTTGATATATATTTCGAGATATTTCGAGGTTGATAGTGAAGTTTATATATAAACCAGAGAAGCTGCATGGCAGCAAGTCCCTGCGATGAGCGGTTTAAGAAAAGAAACACCACCATTAGAAAGGTAAGGTAAAGCAAGTAGGTTAGGATTGTTTCTTATTTGCAATAAGAGATCTCAGACCATTCCATGCAGGTTATTTGTCTTTTTTTGTTTTACTTTCAGTAATACAGGTTTGATATTTGTGTTTGCCAATCATGTTAATGACACCTGATTACTTTTTCCTGTGTCTTAGCTCTACAGAACACAGTTCATCAGAAGCGCTTCCTCAATTTATCTTCCATCGATCCCAGAGGTCTATAGAGCTATGGCTTGGAACCCAGAAGATGATAACCTCTGGTTGTTCTTCGCAGGTGTAAAGCTGAGCTCAAACATCTCTTTTGATACTCGTCCCGGTTCCCAAAATCCAACAAGCCCAGCAACAATATTAGCACTCTCTTGGATGTGGGCTAAACCTTAGGTATCTGTCCATAATCTCTGAGCCAACTGCAATTTCCTCTGCTTTGTGTCCAGGACAACACCCCATTTCTCAAATAAGGTCTCTCTCTCAGCCGCCGTTAATTTCCTTTGCATCTGCCTAGCCAGTATTTCTCTTTCACGCCTCAAAGCTCGAATACTGCAAAATCCACAACTTATTGTTCATACGGATTGGTGTAAACAGTAGGCAGAATTATTAAAAGATCATGCATATTATATTATCTATACACAATACAATAAAATGAGTGGCAGAGGCTGTTATAATCAAATATACAGATGCTGAAAAAAGGGAAGGGATTTACCTAGAAGCCATAGAAGTGGTCTGATCGTCATTGTGAGCAGGGCTATTACCAGCCCTGTGAGAAAAATGTTTATGAAGGAATGACAGCCTCTTTAGTTCTACCTCCATGTATATTGCATCTGAAGGATCACCTTTGTATAGTAGGAAAAAATGAGTTCTGTGAACTAAGGAGACTTAGCAGCTGTCCCAGAGTTCAATTATTTGCATTCTCTGTTTCTCAAATTCCAAAGGCCAGGAGGAAGGTGATTGTACAAGTTTGGATGACTGATCGAGAGTCACATCATCGACATTTCTGTCATCCTGAACATTTCCATTTGTCTCCAGTTCCATCACCTGCATAAAATATAGATTATGTTGTCATGGCCCCTCCTTTCAAACAAATTAAAAAGGACTCTGGAACAAACGAAAAAATCAAAAACAAACTTCTGTAATCTTTCCACTCCATTTCTTGGAAAAAAACCAAGCCAAACCTAGAACATTTACATGTTAAGTAAATTAGATATATGTTAGATCTCTTCCAGAGTTGTCTCACAACACCACAAATCAAACACAATACTCTAGCAAAGGATGGTTGTGGTAAATTTCACGTGAGCATCCAATGTGAACACATCCTAAAGCTTTCAGAGAGACTGAGAGAATATGATATAACTTATGAAATCCCCTAGCTAGTACAATGTACATCAAGCAAGATGCAGAAAGACCTAAGACTTGGAAACTGTATATAATAGGATTGTACTTCAAAAGAATCTTGTGCTGAAATCAAGGATAGAAAAAGATATAAAGAAACCTTTTAAGTTTTAACCAATCAAACAGAGATTTCTTTTTCGAAAGTACTAAAGAGCAAACAGTTTGGAGTCTTACCTGGCAAGCAAGAAGCTGCTTCTGGTATTGAAGCTTGGCCACGCGCTCTTTGAGCTCGGTGACATAAGAGCAAATATTATTAATATTCTCTTCAGCAGCAACCTTGAACATATTCTTAACATTTTTTATGTCAAAAGAAGCACTTCGTTCAAGCATTTCAGTGCTGTCTGTGGATAACACATTGCCTTCTTTACCCTCATTTTTATGAAAAAGATTCTTCCTCAAGCTCCCGGGTCTCTTCCAACTAGCTGTTTCTGGTGGAGTGTTTTCGTTATGCCCAAAACTATCTATCACCCAAGAAGAGGGAGAGGATGGAGGGCTAGTCATTATTTCAGCTATACAACTTCTACTCCTTGTTAGTTGTGGAGCTCTACTGAAATCCGATAATCTAACCTCATTGGGAAGAGGAAGTACAAGATTTTCAATGGACTGTTGCACATTCTGAAGATGCTCTTCCAATGCAGCAATTGTTGCATCAGTATCAGTTAATTTGTGGAGATCCCCTGAGCCATTCAGTCTTGAAATCTCTTCCTTGAGCGTTGTATCTACTAGGCTTCTCGAAGCAGTTTCTTCTGGGCTTGAATTTTCTTCCTTTGAAAACAACGCTCAAATTTCTCCTCTAAACTCTGTCACAGACGATGCTGTATCTTTCTTGGATTTACCTGAAGAAGATCAGCATTTCGATGAAACAGATCTAGGGTTCAGCGCATTAGAATTTGGGCTAGTCTACTCTCGGGATAGCTATGATCTGAATATTTAAATGATAAAGCGAAGTTTCTATCTCATTTTGGGCATACCTCTTGGATAAATGAAGCAACAGAAACTGCTATGGAAAAGATGCAGTCAAAGGCAACATTACCAATGAATCTTTATACGCAACAAGACACACTCATGGATGGAAACTTTATACGCAGTTGTGGAAACATTTATACACAGGTCCTGGGATCTAGCTGCTATAATAATGTCTAACTACAGTCAAAGAGATCTGGCCCTTATGGTAACCTGTAGCTGTCAAAAGGAATACCAATGCACTATGTGAAGGTGTCAGGAGACCATTAACACAACAAACCCTATATGCAACAAATAATGGGATTGCGTGGAGGATTCTATAGCCTAGCTGCTTTGCTAGGCTGCAAGCCATAACAAGCAGCTAAGGCTGATATCAACAAAAGAAAATTATTGCAGCATGATGAAGCAACAAGAAGGCAAACGCAGCAACATGATGGGCAGCACTATGAGATCATGTGCATGGGCAACTTAATGATACATGGACCAGAGGCAGTAGCATAATAATAAGACACATCTGTAAGGACATCAACATAATGATAATACACATCAGTCAGTAAGGACAGCAGCATGATGATGATGCATAATAGTATGGGAAGCATTATAAGATCATGAACATGAAGGGCAGCATAATAAGATAGTAGACATGGGCAGCATGATGATTATCATGTTTAGTGCAGCATGGTGCAGTGTGCAGTGGTGCAGCAAGAGGACCAGATGTAGCACGATGATAGGTGAAGGAGTCACCTTGGAGAATCAGTTGAAGCAAAATGTCTTCAACTGATTTCATCATTATAGGAGATGATCTATGCTCACATCTAGATAAGTCAAAGTGTTGACTTCTGTTGTAAATGTATTATCTCTCTCTCTTTCTCTACTGAACTTTGAAGAACATAAAAGAAGAATTGATCAAGGGTTTCCCCACACATTGTGGGGTTTGTCCCTGGCTTGCACCACATCTTGTGTTCTCTTGTCTTAGCTTGTTTTCTGCGATTTATATTTATGTTCTATTTGCAGTTTACGTTATGGTGATGTGATTGCTAATATGGAAAAGAAATTAAATAAATTGCTCTAGCATAAAACACACCTAAAATTAACAATTTGCAAGTTTGAAAATATCAAACAAACAAAAATATAACCTATTGTTTTAGCTTTGGTCCAGCTTCGGTCCTCGGGAAGAAGCCAAATAACATGATAAATTAATATGTCTCTAAAAACTTTGTTTATAGCTAATGAGCCAGAACTAAAGATAGCTCAAATAATACTAGATTCTTCGTTTCTGATTACTATAGTCCATGCCGAAACGGCAAGGACTACTAAGAGGGTTGATGGTGAAGTTTATATATATATATATAAGAAGTCGATGATGAAGTTCTAATTTTTATTTTATTATAGATATATATATATATATATATATGGTGAGGTTCCCATAGTTTTAAAGATGAATTAATTTTTTCTAACTTGTTCAGATATTGCAACGTTCTCATACCGTAGTGTTTATGACCTCATACAGTAGGTGTTTATGTTAGGCGTGTTAAGGAGTTTCATCATGCTCTAGTAACAACTCAATTTTAATGAGGAGAGTCTCATTAGAATCTGTTTAATAATACAAATTCCCTGATAAAGTGATAAAGTGATAAAGTGTAAGGAGCCTATCTTTTAATCTACAGTGATCAGATTATAATAATACGATTTGTCAAGTAACTATATAGATTGAGTAATTGAGATGGGTTGTTAACTTTTTCACCATTAATATCATATTCCCAAATACATATTTAATTATTAAATTATTATTCTTAAAAATAATAATACAATTTGATGATTCAGATCCTTAGCAATTTCAGTGACAACTTACTCGGAAATTATCTTTGGCAGAGAAAATTGAATGTGGATTCTAAAAGTGAATGGCCAGTTTGATGTGTTAAGATGTTAGTTAATTCATGAACACACTGGCCGTTCCTTAAGTGTTGCTAGCGAGAATGACCTTTTAACTAAATTTAATTTGGATCTTCAAAATCTTTTTGGAAGCAAAGGGGATCTTTATTATTTCCACTCCAGCTAAAATAAAGTTTGCTATTGGAATCTGGGCATTTCAAATTGCACTCTGCTGCTGTTGATTGCTTTTCAATGTTAAATTCAGGTTACAGTTTGACCAGACCCAGCACTGTCAATGCTCTTCTTGAGTACCGGCAAGAAACTTCTAAGAAATTTAGTTAACCTAATTTATGTTTTTAGTCTGAAAATCGACCTATATATAATGTTAAATAAATATCAACGGTGCCAGGTGTGGATGAGTATGTAACAGCTTTGAAATATGAACGAGGTCAATGCATTTCATACATTTCACCAAATGTTTAGATCCTTGAAAACAAGGATGTGGACACCCATTATAAATCAAAGGCGTGGAAAATCATGTAAGAAGGATCTATCTATTACATGGGTTGGGTTGACGCTCTGTAACAGGGAATTGGAGACATCCTTGTAACAGGGAATGCTGCCCAAATTCTGTTGGTGCATCCCCTGACGAGTTAGAGTATATTATTTGGTGGCGCAGGATACGCATAGCAGGGTCCACAGCTAATGTTGAGAATTCAGGCCCCCATACTAGCCTCCCTCTATTGTATTGCATATGATATAATGGGTGTAGCTTCATTGTTTTATGCTTTTTCGTATATATTTTTTAAGTCAAGTTTGTTTGAAATTCTGCAGAAATTGTTGAGATGATAGGTTTGGATTGTGTAGTTTATATAATTTGAATGTTTTGAAATTTTGTTGTGAGAGTTGAATTTATTTATATATTAAAAAATTTATTAAACTAATAAAAAAAATTAATAATTTTAATTAGAAAATTTAATTAACAAAGTTATAATAATAAAAAATCTAAAATATCTAAATGGCTTTTACCAGATATTCTGAATTCTTTTATTTAAAAAATATATGATACATAGTTTTGTATAGGTTATGTTCTTGAAGCCCTGGTTCTTCTCTATGTGTTAGAGATTTGAGAATACTGGGGATTTGCACCTCTAGATTTGAGAATACTGGGGTTTTGCACCTATAGAGTTTATATTAATTTTTATTGTCTTGAAAGTATATGCTAATCCTAAATATCAATTTAGGGTTTGAACTCCTATTTTTTTGTTTATTTTTTTGTAGTCATTCATAAACATTTGTGTCCAAGTTGTACATACTCTGGTATACCAACCTGAATGGGGTGAATTCAAAAAAGATTTGTAAAAATATTTGTAAGTTGATTTGGGGAAGGAATAAAGATGGTATACATTTGCTTTGAGCTTGGAGGTGTAGAATGTAATGTAATTGAATCTCAATGTGGTAAGCCTTGTGATGATTCATTGGATTATGAATGAGGTTAATAACAATTTACTTGTCACAAAGTAAGATAAAAGGATGACGTTGAGATTTGTATTCATTGAAAATGCTTACTCATGTCATGAATTACGTTGGCATATTGGCTTCGAGAGGAGAGTCTTAGACGCCATTGCTTCTTGGAAAATCAATAAATTGATCCAGAATCAAGAAAGTATTGTAATCCTCTCGACAGATGTAACGAGGGGTGAAAGAGCCCACTAAGGTAATCATAGTATAGTTGTGATGGCCATTTAGTGTAAGAGTTCACTATGATTGTTGTTATTATAGACCATCATAGACTAACTCACAGTGTAAGTTTTTTTAATGGATGTTTCTAATTTATAGCAAAATTTATTATATGGACCAGTTTGTTGGAAATAAGCTACCTAAGTGAAGGAATAAGTACAAGATGATAGGAGAGCAAACAAAATTTCAGTCAGCCAGGGAAACTAAAACCTAAAGGGAGCCTAAGAGAAACAAGAAAAAAAGCAGTTAAATAGAGAAAATATATTAGAATAGTATTAAAAATTAAAAGCATTATATTCATCATATGAGAGATACATATGTGTTGGAGATAGCAATATATAGATGTATACATATCATCAAATGTTATCTGTGTGGTCTGATATTAATGATTTTTTTCCTCTGGAAAAATCCGTAATTTTTCATTATATTGGAAAAATTACATATTGTAGATGCTTTACGCATATGCTATTTCCACTGTGAAAAACAGTGTTCCTTTTTGGAATATTTACATAGATATACCGCGCAGGGCAATCTGTTATATTTCACTGTGATGGGACTGTCAAAAAGCTGTATACATTTTGCCTTCTAGGCAATTTCTGTGTCTTTTTCACAATATATGCATATATGTTTTGTCAAAAAAGAGCAATGTTTACAAAGCAAAAAGCAAAAATATCATCCAGTATTTAAAGACCAGGTGCATTCTGATAGTTCTGATCTATATATGACCGATGAAAGTATCTGTATTCATTTTTTCCATGCACCTCTGCTATCTCCCATATGCCCCTGTTCATCACCGCAGCCTCCTTGGATAATTTGTCAGCATTGCTGTTATGTTCCCTGTAAATGTGAGAGCACGAGATGTTGTTAAACGCTGCTTTGAATACAAATACTTCATTTAAAATGATGCTTGATGGGTAACCCTAAATCTGGCATGAATTTATTGAAATTGCGAGCTTGATGGGTAACCCTGCACAATCGAAGTGCCCTAGGGGTTTTTCAAGGTGTGGAATCCATATATAGTGAAAAAACCAATTTAAATAACACTTTCAAGGTGTGGAATCCATATATATAGTGAAAAAACCAATTTAAATAACACTTTCAAGGTGTGGAATCCATATATATAGTGAAAAAACCAATTTAAATAACACTTTCAAGGTGTTGAATCCATATATATAGTGAAAAAACCAATTTAAATAATAAAAATCAAGATTTAACCTCAAATTTTTCAGTGGATTCGAAAGTCCAAAAAGTAGCATTAAAAACAACTCCATTAAATATTTGTAAAACGAATCTTTAAAAGGAATAAACATATCATATGGATATATTAAAATTTTAAAAAACATAAATATTTCCACATCAAAATTGTAATATTTGAAAATATAAATTTGATCCGTGCTTCTAAATACATTGGATGAATTTAAGCCAATTAATAATATAATCTAAAAAATGAAAATTGAAAATTCTATTATAATTATTATATTAAACATCCATAAAAAAAACGTCAAATTACCACCTCTCCAAATTACACCTACAGGAAGGTTTTAATTAGATTCCGCGGAAATTGTAATTTCCCTGTTATCAAATTTTGAATAAAATTTGATTCATTTTTGATTAAAATATAATTTAAATAATAAATATCAAAATTCATTAATAATATAATTTAACTGAATAAAATTTAAATTTATTTTTAATTAAAAATATAAATTTAAATAAAAAAAATCAAAATTTATCAAAAATTCTTTATAATAATTGTATTGAATTTCTTAATATGAAATCTATTTTAATGAAAATATAATTAAAAAAATAAAATAGTGAAATATTTAATTAATTATTTTATTAAATTCCATGAAAGTCAAAAATTCATTTTTAATTAAATATAATTTAAAAAGAAATATTTAAAAATATTATATTAATGATATAGTGATTTTCTTTCCGGTGAAAATATAAAATTAAAAAAAGAAATATTGAAATTTTATTATAATTATTTTATTAGATTTCTATGAAAAAAGTTAAAAATTCATTTCAATAAAGTACCCTTAAAAATGGAATATCCCTTCTATAATTGTTATTGAGTGCAAAACTTAAGGAAATGTTTGCAACTTAAGATATTTGATTCTTCTTGGTACTTGATAGATCTAGGTTAAGATTGATCTACACCGATGTATATAACATACTACTTAATAATTATTAGAAAGTTAAACTAGAAAGTGAATTAAACTATCAAAGTCAAACATTAGTTTTTATTTTTATTTTTTATTTTACCTGGTAAGCTTGGCAGATCTTTTCCATTCATTTTCAACAAAAACAAGTAGGTTTTACATCCATATCTATTTTGTAAAGTGACCTCAACCTGCCCATTGGGAAAAAACCAAGTCTGTTGGCCACATTGCCACATTATAAGTCATCCAAAAACAAAAGTGTTTGAGACTATCTATCATAGCTATATAGGTTTGATTGTCCTTAATCCTCCTAGTGACAAGGTAACTGAGACAAAACATCAAAGTTTGCAAATCATTTATTTATACATAGCAAAAATAAAAAAACCAAACTATGCAAGTCATACTACTACTCGTCGGACGAGTCCACGGGCGTTGGATCTTTTGCACTCGATCCTGGCAATTCGGTGCACGAGAGGCATGGAATGTGCTTCTCTATGCGGCTGAGACGGACATTCTACTGTTGAATTTGAAATTGAATGAGTTGAAATTCCTTGTGAATTTCTTGGAATTCTGTATCAGTCTTGGAAAGGTCAGTAGAGGATGTCTTCATGGCCTTGGACACGATGTTCTTCATCAACCAATAAAGATAAATAGTTTGTTTAAATTGAGAGGACCGACCTCTGGAATGGCCAAGGTCTAGCACAAGCTCCCTCCATTCCTCCATATCCAAATTGGTTCTTTTTGCCTGCTGGTTTAAGTAAGCTTCCCACTCAAAAATTAATTGCTTGAGAATTTCACTTGATGACTGCACACACTCGGGTTCACTCCATGAGTTTGTGTGAGTCTTTGCATCTGCCTTATTTGTTCATTTCATTCAAGTTTCTGCATGTTGGTGTCTAAGTCATGCTTGCGACCATGTTCTGGTTATTCTCAAAGTCTTCGCTTCGTATGTGCTTGTTGTGTTCACTATGAAAGCATATGTCGCACTCACACACGGAGTCACATTCACTATTGCACAAGCGTCATCTCGATCAATGAACGGTTAATCACAAGTGTCGCGTTTGTCACTTGCACGTCGGTCAGTCATGTTGAACATGTGTGTCTGGATGTTTTGGGTCATTTATTTGTCGAGTCGTGTGAGTGTGTTGTATGATCAGCTATGTATCTTTTGATTGTTCACACACTTAGTCATTTTTCTGAAGTTCTGACGAATATACTCCCCTCTATCAGCCGGACCATCACCTCGCTATCAACATGATCGACTATCAAGCAAAACAACACAGAAGCACCAAGCTAGTATTTTCAAGCTGCACTGCCCGCAAGCAATTCAATCAACTTTCATGTTGGCCACCCGGACAGTCAGACCCAGCAGTCACCCTAGGACTGACTCCCCTAAAAAATTGCGCAGAGGCCATTGACCTCACTCGCTCAATTGACTGAGGAAATTGCGCAAACAAGCCGGACAGACACCAAATGCCCATCCCTGTCTCCTTCAAAAAATTTAGTTTTCCCAGTAAGTCATCCAGACAGTGGACCGACTGCTCATACAAGAAATTACACAGTTTTCATGAGTAGGCCTTCTGTTGTCTAGCAGTCCACTCAGCTCAAAAATTACACCGAGATGATCAGCAGACCGACTTCCTAGCTTCAGTGCAATTTTCCCGCCAGCAGCTCCTAGCAGCAGACTGCCAGTTCCCTCCAGGAATTTCGCAGTTTTTGCTACCAGTGACTGAGCAGCCAACTCCCATTTCCCTCTGGGAATTGCGCAGTTTTGGCTGCCAGTGACCCCAACATCCAACTGCCAGTTCCCTTTGGGAATTGGGCATTTTTGGCTGCCAGTCTCTCGGGCAGTTCCTCCCAAAAACTGTAGAATTTCTTCTCGCTGACCCTTCATGCAGTCTGACCCGTTTCTCTGGAAAATTGTGCAAATCTCGTTGTTCAACCCCCACTGCCTGTTCGTTCCGAAAAATGCACAGAGTGTCCCTGCCTTACCTTCCTACAACCCAGACTGTTCCTCCCAAAATTTGCGCAATTTTGCCTCCCAACCGAGCTACACCTCGCAGACAGTCACTGTCGACTCAGATTTCAAGTCTCCATCACTCAGTGACTCTTGTACAGTTTTCATCAGCAGTGCCTGGAGCCACCATTCTGCTTCGCAACCATGTCACCTCTCTCGGTCACTTGCATTTGAAATGATCATGTGTCATGGTAGACTAGGAGGTTTTGGATTTGATGTCGTCTCGATGTGAGTGACTGCAAGTACAAGTACAACAAACATGGAAAAATGACGAATGGGATGAATGAAGGGAGCACATGCAGAAGGACATGTTCACTTATGGATGAACAAACGATGCATGCGTAACGGATGAACGCAACGAACATGCACCTTCGCGAACAGATGAGCCTGTTAAGCCTCCCAACATGCAAGCAAGGAACAACATGCAAAAGCTTCATTAAGCGAACCAAGGACCACTTAAGACTCCACACACTTTGCCATGCGGAGGTGAAGCTATGATACACCATGAAGACATCCATCAGCCAACAACACTGTAACTCAACATGCACTCTAGAAGCAACACGAATGTACTAGCACTATCATGTCAAGTCATGTCGAGTCATGTCATGAGTCGTGTCGCCCACATCTCCACTATGGGCTATGTTGTCAATCAATGTGATGTAACGTGGAAGTCCAAGAGACCCACTTGATGAACAAAGAGTCATGTAAGTCAAAAAGTCATGGAAGTCAAACGGTCATGAGGGTAGTCGAACAACCACAAGGGTCATTTTCACCCTTGGCTATAAATACCCCCTCATTTGTATATGCAAAGGACTTTTCACCTCAGCTCCTCCCACATAGCCACGAGAGCCTGTAATGTTTTCTTTGAGGAGTAAGCAGTGGCTCCAACACCCCACCCTCTGGGTTAGTGATGTATGGTGTAATGATGTGTCTTAGAACTTTCGCTTAATTCAGAAGCCTGCTACAGGCCAGCACGTTTTCACACATGTATTGTATCTGTTGTAAGACTGATCTTTAACACTTGTAATGCATGTTGCTTTAACCTGTGTTCTACATTTGAACTAGTTCATTTGTTGTAATGCATAATCTATTAATGAAAATGTGTTGTATATGTTGTTAACACTGTCTCGCCCGTGTAGACTGCTCTCCCGGACATCAGACAGACCTTTCACATGAAGCTTGTTGTAACAATCGTTGCACTCATTTGGACTAATCCGTTGAGTGATGTACATGTTATATTACCTTGTATGTTGTGACTGCCACATCCGTGTGAACTGCTTCTCCGGAAGATGTGCATGTCTTGTTGTGTTGTGTGGTCCTAGCCGAGTTGGGATTGCATCCCATCCAACCTGGAACTCACTTTCACCATCTCCCCCTTTTACAGTGAAAGAACCATTGACACGAGTACACTTACACTCACCAGGCACGTGAAACTCACTTCCCGAAGACAAAGCAAACCAATCTCTTGTGCTGACAAGCAAGAGTTGAGGCAAAGCCTTAAGACAATGGCAACCAAGTCATCATACCGGATGGGACTCCCACACCAAATAGTGTGAGGTCTAGTTGGGACTTCATACCAGGGTGATCCCCTGAATGTTGGCAGGTCCAACACCGTCAACATTTCTGAAATGTTAGGAACCTCTACCTTAGGCCCAGGGACTTCGCGATGTAATTGTGACTCAGAGATATCGATATTCTTGGGATCCTCCTCGCCCTCTTCTCTGGTAACATTGTAACACTCGAGAGAATAACGCAGCTACATACTCCAGTCAGGTTGTACCCATGAGATAGGCTCGAAAGTCATTCTAACTACCACATATTTGATTTCCTATAATGTTTAACCAATACATTTGAATCCATCCTCAAAAATAAATGTTAGCAGAAATATTTCCTTTAGGAGGTCCCACTTTGTGGTTCCATGTCGCAACATTGTTTCTAAATACCAATTCATTGGGATAGTATCCAAGGTATGGAAAAATATATGTACCCATTCATGTTGTGGTTCCTCTCCCCATGCTTTTGTCCAACGAGTTAGATGTTGGCACGAATCATCCTTCCTTGTATACCTTTCAGTAATGTGGGTATTGACATAGCCAAATCACAACTTCATTTTCCTTTAGTACTCCTTCCAGTCTACAAAACTATTCTTATGTGTACCCCACCATCTGGCAGGCATAGCTCTTAGCTTGATGTCCAATGCCTGGAACCGATGCTCCTCTGGTACATCCCTTTCAAATTTATCGAGAAACAAATTTACATCTTCTCAACCATCATAATATGGTAAATTGAGCACCTCAGTGCATATACACTAGAGTGATTTAGTAAGTTTGCTACATCGCAGCGTTGACACTTCATGCAATCTATTCTACCAATGCTCGAGATCCTCATCTGAATCCGAGTTGCAAGAGTTATCCTTTTCCCAAGTAATTCTTCCATCCACCAAAGGGTTGATCCAATTCTCATTCCATGTAGTAATCTTATAGATCTGCTCAATATCATCCTCATAGTTATCCCAGATTGGTTCAGTATACCAGGCACCCTCGGTTGGATCGAATGGAATAATGAATCTTAGTTTCTTATTTTCAAACGTCATGTTGCACTTCTTCAAGTTGATGAATACATACATATAAAACACCCAAGTAGCGTCGAGTAGGGATTACTATCATCCACTATTTTTGATTACCTCAAAATTAGCTATAGTGGATGCCCCTTCAATGTCTATAGTTGCTCCATGTAAGTGTCCCATAGGAATAATCTTCCGTTGGTTTGCCATTCACAGCTGAATTGGAGACCATTGTAGCACCAAATTTCACATTCTTTCCCAGTTCTATTTAGGAAAAACATTCACAGCAAATCCCAAATCTAGGATCACCTAGTCCATTTCAAATTCTCTGATTTCTCCAGTCAATCTCATCTCCTGACCAGTCCTTTTCTTACTTTTGTGTACTTTTATGCACTATGCATTGTTTAGGTAGCGACTTACCCTTTCCATCATAGTTATCTATTAACTCTTGCAGTCCCTCCACCGCTTTCTAGTCCCTTAAGAGCTTCATGCAGGTCTCTGTAAGAAGGATGTCAATACTAAAGGATCTGTTCCCTATGCAACAATGACTTCTTCAGGCTTCTCCATTTGTGCACTTTTATTCTTTGATGTGGAAGCCCCTGAATCCATAAAGCCCTTTTTCACCTCCATAAATGTTTCCTTCACCTTATACAAATCAAATTCAGTATGCTTTTCAGCAACCTTGCGCACCCATGTATTCTCTTCTGGTTATTTCCATGTGGCTTTATCTTCCCCAGTAGCTATACCACTTCACGTTACTATATTAACACTGGGGCCATCTTTGCGTTGTCCTGACCTCATCATCTAGATGTTTGAGTGGGTTGTTGGTTCTTCTTCTCTTGCATGTTTGTGATGAGTATGGTACAATTCTGTATAATGTGGTCAAATTGTCGACAATATTAATGAGAGGGGTGTGTTGGGTTGTGAAAATCTTGTACAAATTGGCCTTGTTGCCCATAATTGTAATAAATAATCTGTCTGCAACCTCTTCCAACTCCTCCCCTTCATCCTCTTCCTCATCCTTGGAATCCTCTATGTGCTGCAGGTGCTCCTTGATCCTGCTGAGGATGTGTCTCAACTTGTACTCTATATGTCAGAGTTTTTTCCATCATTAACTCATAGCTTCGGTAATTATGCTCATCATGGCCTACAGACTTACAAAAATTGCAGAATAGTTGTTGGGGAGTCTGTACGAAATTCTACAACAAATGGCAATTTTCTATTGAGTGTTTTCCTATTATTTGGCAGATTACGCACCATGGCACTACGCTGCTACTCGATCCAACGGTATTTTTTGGCTTCAGGGGGATAGGACCTCCCCCAATTAGATAGTTCTGTTATACCAAGAAATGATCCTTATCATGACTGTTTCCCTTGCATTTTAAGCAACATACTTCAGAATGGGTCTCATTTTGGACCTCTTTCCCCTTTTTGAGATCGTGTAACTGTATATGTAGGATAGCCAACTGTGACTAAATCTGTTGCACTCCCAAATTCGTTTCCTGAATAGGCGAAGCCTCTAACTTCATAGCAATTTCCAACACTTTAGCTTGCGATCCAAGTTTTTGCAGTGACAATGGTAATCTCGCATGAGGTAATAGTGAAGCAATATACCAATCCTTATGTTTCTCATCCGAGATCTGTAGATTACCTGTTGTAGGATACATTTGAACCTTTGATCAAAATCCCATGCAGATTCATTCAACTTTTGCTTAATTTCTTTGACCACAGTCATAAACTAGGCTTCATACTTAGGCTTTCTGAAGTCATTATTCAGCGCATTTTTTGTGTCTTTCAATGAAGCAGTTGGATGAGTCGTATTGTACTTAATATACCAACTTAACATCCTATATTGTAATGTTGTCATCAAATGCGCTTTCTTTAGATTGTCATCCATTATCTGCTGTGACTTCCACATAGCATCTGCTACAAACCATAATTGATCAGGATCTTCTATCCCCAAACCCCTGAATATAGGCATCTTCATAGTGTTCACCATACTGAATAGTTGGGGTGGAGGTGGAGGCGTAGGTGTGTGGGGCAGAGGTGAGGGAAGAGGTGGAGTGAATGGATGTGGTACCCTCGCACTACCCTGATCTATCGACTGTGGTGCACCTCAGGGCATCTTAGGACTATTAATTTCTTCTTCAATATTAGATGCTCCCAACAGAGGATTGTACTCAACAATTGTATCTAGATATTTTCTAAACTATTTCCCACTTCACGTAACTCCATTCAAGTCCCGTCTAAACATAAATTTAGTGGCATAACCCATTTCATGCACAATAGCATTCTAATCCAGCTTTTCAAAGACTTCAGATACTTACCTCTTGGTCCTTTGAAAAACCAGTGTTCATCTTCATTATAACTAGCATACATATTAATTGCAAACTCAGTAATAAATCCAGCTAAAATACTATCAATCCAATAATAAAAAAACCTTCACAACCTTGTTTTCTGATCCTTCCAGGTGCTTCACTAACTCTGGAGTCCACACATTATGGTTATCTAGCTTCCAAGTAGGTTGACCATCTGCCAATTTAGCCAACCATTCGTATAATTCACATGGGAAAGTGCAAAAGGAAACTGTGTTTGTTTGTATACAGATATCTTTGCAACCACTCTTCTTTCAACAGGGGCAAATTCTTGTTTTCTTGGGCTGCAAACTTGTGCAACTTTCAATCTATCCACTTTTCAATATCCTTCTTAGTTGATATCCACTTATGTCTCATCACACGTTTCTTAGATAGATCCTGGTACCAACAATAAAACCATTTGTTGGCTTGAGGGTGCTTAAACCCATGTTCAGAGTTAGCTATAATAACCAACAAAACCCTACACTACTGGCCCTTTCAGTAACAACCTGTGTAGCGCAGACTATAGTCTCACCCGAGGCAGTATTGGGGGATGCTAGAACCAAGTTTCTGTATCTAGAGAGCTATGTGATGTGTTTCTGTAAAACTATGTGATGCACTCAGATGCAGACTCAAACCCAAATCATGCACCATTCTTAATTAGCTTCTCCTATCCTATGACTCTTCTATGAATTTCTTTTATATTCTTCTTCGTTACAATG
>APFE031042660.1:0-13447 GCA_000404065.3 Pinus taeda
TGGGCATGTTTTTGGGTTGAATATCTTAAGATCTGAAATATTGGGTTATTGTTTCAAAAGCTCGATCTATATGAAAGTGAAGTGGAAAGCGAATCTGTGAAGGGTGATCTCTCGAGCGCTGCAGCGGCGGAAGTGCGAAGACGCCACAGAAGGCGCAGTGCGGAGGCACCACAGGAGATGCCACAGAGGCGCCATAGAAGGTGCAGTGTGGAGACGCCACAGAAGGCGCAGTGCGGAGGTGCCACAGGAGACGCCACAGGAGGCGCAGTGCGGAGGCGCCACAGGAGACACCACAGAGGCGCCACAGAAGGCGCAGTGCAGAGGCACCACAAGAGATGCCACTAAGGCGCCATAGAAGGCGTAGTGCAGAGGTGCCACAGAGGCGCCACAGAAGGCGCAGTGCGGAGGCGCCATAGGAGACGCCACAAAAGGCGTAGTGCGGAGACGCCACAGAAGGCGCAATGCGGAGGCGCCACAGGAGACGCCACAGAGGCGCCACAGAAGGCACAGTGCGGAGACGCCACAGAAGGCGCAGTGCGGAGGCGCCACAGGCTAGAGAAAAGGAAATTGTGTATCTATCTTAAGATCTTTTGTTGACTGATTTTTTATTGATAAAGTGTTCTGGGTTTAGTTTATTGTTATTGTGGATCTGGTTATCTGGGTGACTTACTGGTACTTGATGATCATTTGATGTTTATGGATCCAGTTTGAAAATTTATGAAAAGTGGTCCTTGAAAGAAAAGAAGTAGGGGGTTGTAGCTCCCTTCCAGGAGAGACTGGAAAACGAGAGAGAGTTGTAGCTCTCTGCAGGTTGCAGCCTGCGTACTGTTAAAGGACTGCACCAGTACAAGACCATTGTAAAAGGAGTTTCTAATTTGAAAGAAGATAGAGACATGTTGCAGCAGGTGGTTTTCACCCACATTGGGTTTCCACCTTATATCTGGTGTTCTTTGATGTGACTGTCTGTTTTTCTTGTTCATGCTCATTGTTTTATGGCACTGATATGCAAAAATAATTCAAAGTATAAATAAGGAAGAATTGTTAAAAGGACTAGATAATACTGATTCACCCCCCCCTCAGTATTATTTTCAACAACACATACACCATTAATTGCCAAAAATATATGTATATATAGATAGATTGTGTCCAGTCTTTTTACATCAAAAATTCACAAAACTTAGGTGTTTTAAGTACAAAAATGGCTTTTCTAAGCCTCGCTCTGACGCTCGTTGGCCATACCCTACTCCTGTTGAGCCTGCTGCTAATGGTAACAGATAATTGCTCTAGCTAACCTCCTCAAAGGCACGAGAAACCACTCAGGCACACCCACTGTGTGCCGCTACATATGGATCGGTATCTCTCTCATGGGAAGAGGCGACACACCCATGATCAAACCTTTGAGGTTCCTAGAAACCTCTCGCAAAATATGTGTGTCATCTCCCTCTTCAGTAGCTACCACACCCTTTGCTGCTGCTCCAACCCCAAGTAGTTGATCACCTCACCTAGAATGGCGATGCATACCTGTAGGACATACTGGTGCCACATTTGTGTCAAGGAAACTCTTCATGTCAAAAAAATTTCACCCATAAAGTAAAAAAAATGCATAAACTTCAAAAGAAAAAATACTTTTTTCACTTTGATCGATCCTCTTACTTAGCGGCCCCTATTGAGTGCCAGGTGGAAATATCAGTTTCAGATCCTCTGAGTAGTTCATGCCAGCATACATATAATTCTCAATCATCAGGATCTGGCCACTGAGCCACTCAAAAAAGTCATCCTCGAAAAAGTGTATAATTTGTCCCCCTCTAGTATGAGGTGCTAGGGATGCCCATCACTCCTGTCTAGGGTCCCTGGGACCAGCTATACCTGAAATCATACCAGGCCTCATCATAGGCACTCTCTCTAAGATAAAGGACATGATCAAAGTTTTGTACCCAAACTCCCTTTGGTCCCAGGTCTTACATGCTTTCAACTCTACTTTCACCTAATGAAGGACTCCCTCACACCAGTTGAATACCTCTGGTTGTAAGAAGTCCAATGCCAGTAACAACTAGGCCTTTTTAGCCACATGCTAACTCTTAGACCCTGCCAGGTGTATGATCATCCATGGAATAAACCTCATTGGTCTTTTTCTAATCCGCTCTATAGGAATCCTATTGCTCACTAGTTGACTGCCATCTCTACGGTACATTTGGATTAACTTTGCGCTGGTCCTAGGATCAAATCTCCCTCCTGTTAGGTTTACTCATGCACTTATGTAGGATAAACCAATGAGGAAATATATATCATCTCTCTTGATTGAGAGCTCATCCCATTGTTGGATGATCTAGCTAAGGAGATCCTCCTGATGCTTCATCAGGTCAATTTTGGCATACGTTAGTAGCCTACACCTTTGCAAAGTGGCCAAAAGCGCTAGATCGTTTAACACTTGTAGTTCCTTGGAATCATGAGCTCTTTCTCTCCATAGACTCATTTTGAAAGCTTAATTCCTGCACAATAGAACCCTTGAACTAGTCTGCGGCTAGCAAAAACCCTTAGGAAATCAACAAATCCAAGTTTATCTTGTAATTGATTAGTTAACACGTCCCTCTAGTGCCCACAGGGCATGCTAACACCCCTCCCTTTCACGGGCAGGGCATTTAATGCGCCTCATATCCCGGGAAACCACGTTAGTTGGCCAAGCCACCTAGGGCTTGCTCAAAACTTCAAAATTAACCAGCAAAATGACTAAAATAAGTATTTAAATGTAATATAGGGATGAAGCCATCTACCTAGAACTAGCGACATGTCGAATGGTCACCTGGATTGCTCGCAATCGCTCGGGAAAGTTTTACTTCTTTTTCTCCCCAGAGCACTCTCACAGAACTCAAACAGTGAAAATGAGAGCCTATCACCCTTCTTAGAGTCACTCTGGAGGTATGAATCACTCTATCTAGTCATTGAAATTGAGGTTTTTCATTCCTATATTAAATAGGCACCATATTGATATGATATAAAATTTTTCTTATGCTCTGATGATATTTTAGTGTCTTTATGCAGAGTTGACTGAGTTTGACTCTTGATGAGCACATTATTTTTTGGGACTTTTTTCTCGCTCTTAACATGAAAAATCCCTGAGTTACCTTCTTCGGGCTCGTAAAACTCCTACAAAGAAGATATGAGCACTTTCTTTTTGGGACCTCGTATCACTCTTGAACTGAAAAATCCCCAAGTTACCTTCTTCGGGATTGTAAAACTCGTATGAAGAAGACTTGAGAAATTATTGTATCTCTTTTTTCATGCCCCTTTAACTGAAAAAAGACATATCAAGTTTTCTTCATCTGACTCATTAAATTTTTATGAAGATCTATCGAGTTTTCTTCGTTTGACTCGTTAAAATTTCTGAAGAATATCGAGTTCAATTTGTCTCCTTGTACTCGTAAAAAAATGAGGTAGACGTCTATTGAGCATAGGTTTATCACTTAATCCTGACTCAATGGACTAACCTACGGAAAATGAATTGTGCCAGGTATACTATTAAACCTTTGTCGCACTCGGTCATCAACCATGACAAAGGTACCTCCTTGGAGTTGTTCTTTATGATCTTTCCAGACTCTATAAATATGAAAATACCACCGAGTTTACCTATCTGGACTCGTTAAACTTAATCATATGGGAAAAACTTGGACAACAGAGTGAATCAATATCTATATTCGGAAGGATCCTTTTGTAGCAGTCTATCCCTTGAACATGACACTCCCTCAAAAAACCTCTTTTGTCAGCCTTGAACTAAATCTTACCATCCTATGAGTTTAGCCTTCATACTTTGATGTTCCTACATCGCTGTATCCTAACACTCTTCGACGTTCATGATTCTAGGCTGCCTGGTAACCTTGGTGCCGTGCCTTCTATTGTTTAAGGGATTCATTTATCCTCTGCTTCCTATATTGACCATCCATCATATACCTCAAGATTTCCCTCCATATGTTTGACCCATTGCTCAAAATTTATCTCCAAAACAATCATTGTTGTCCCGTTTTATTTCAACTAATATAGGACACCTCACTACTTGCCTTTTGAAATATATCTTCCTATCGACTTCAACGCTCTACTAGGAAGTAAATCCAAAAACATATCAGTACCCTAGAACCTGCAATCCTTAGTGGAATGTTACCTTACGTTTGATTAGGGGTTTTCATCATTGGCTCCCAGTTGAATGATTCTATGAGTGTTCGACGACAAAATCCTTCTCAAACTCATTAGATTTTATTGTGCATCTTGGAGACCATCGTCCTTATCGGTGGCCATCCTCGCGTCTATTACTAGTTTTCATCATTGAATGGTAATCAAACGATTTCTCACATGTTCAAATTTAAATCCTTTATTCACATGTGCAAAATTATGTTGTTCAAATAATCAGTGACCAAGACCTTGGGTAGAGGCTTACATCACTCAAACTTGTTTCCTCTCCCAAGCTACGTATATTGTTTTTAGAGACAATTCATCAGATTGATCATATTATGACACAACTTCTACATTTTGCCTATTGGTGGACATGATAGTCATACCTCTTTTATGAGAAATTACCCTGACACAGCTACTAAACATGGGAATGCCCGATGCAGGACATGATCTTATATTTTTTTCATATGTGGCTTGTTTTAGGTCTCCCATAGTCCCGAGGCTACAATCCTCTCTCTCTTATACTACAATATTTATAAAGTATTTCGGCCATCATCTTCGTCTCTAACCTCACACTTTAAGGGGGAATCCGTTATACAATAAAATGACCACCTCGTCAGCTCATAGGAGAAAGACACATTGGTTGGAAGAAATACCTAAGTTACATGCCTATTTTCCACTGTAACACACCCCAGAAACAAAGAGGAAGAGTTATAACGCTTCCTAGCTTTCAACCAAAAGTTTTAATCCCTAGGTTAACACTCTGTTTTTTTCTAAAGGGCAGCGTTAATAGATATTTATGAGATTCTGGAGGTCAAAGCACGAGTTGACTGATTGACACTCTATTTTTCACTCAAATTTCAGCTTGAAAAGCAGGAAACATCTGCCTCAAGCTTAACTAAGGACATTGTTATTCCTAATGGAGTCTCATGGGAAGGGAAAGAGAAATAAAGCGAGGAAACATACAAGCTTTTGCCTCATTGGAGCTCATGAAAGAATTGGAAAGGATGAGCATCTATCCATCCATGAATTGGAGGCTTCGTCATTGTAACAAAGGTTGAATGGTTGTCAAAATTTGCAAGAGCTTAAGTATTGTTATGCTGCCAAGAAGTTGAGAGAGAGAGAGAGAGTGGAGCTGAAGGACTAGAGGAGGCTTGATATAGCCAAGATGGTTGTAATTATTCTTCTTCTATCTAATAATATAGATCTATTTCTGTGTTTTCTACTTGATGGTGTTGATATTGTATTCCTTTACATGTTGGTTCAACTCCATGATTAATAAGTAGCTTAAATGCATGCTAGATTATAGTCTCTTACATATTGATGTTTTGATTATCAAGGCTTATATGTTGTGGAGATTACACTTTGTCTTGTTTATGTGTAGGTTCTTATCTAGGAGATGGCAGAGAGGTTTCCACTTTTCCACAATGAGTTCTCCAGCATGACTACACCAAAGGCTGAGGTAATATTTCTCCTTTTTCTTTGTCAATCATGGATTAATATGAATATATGTGTGTTTCTTTGTGATAGTTGCAACTAATCTTCAATAGTTTGCCTTGGGTCTTGGGAAGACACGAGAGGGTATTTCATCCACAACCACCTGTGCATTAATCCCTATAACACCTGTACCATCATGCTTACCCTTTCCATTTCTTGTTTCAAAGTAGCTCCAGGTATGTTGAATTTTGTCTTCTTGTGTAGTCGGTTCAACTAGTAAAAAGTGTGTGCTAACTTGAAATTGCCTGAAAAACCATTTGACCATATCTAATGCTTCTTGAATGATATGTCATTTCTTTTAAATGATTCATAAATCAAGTCAAAGCAATGTTTTACAAACAATGTATCATGCTCAGGATAATCACGGATGTAAAAGTGATACCCCTTAATCACATCACGTGACTCGTTAGTGCTATCCCTACCGTAAAGGTTCAATTATGCATGTATGTACAGAACATGTACAGATATGGACACTTGGTATGAGTGATAATAATCACTTTGTATCTCTATCTGAGGATCAAATGTGTAATGCTCAACAAACTCCATCACTGAT
Organism: Pinus taeda; assembly: GCA_000404065.3. Taxonomy (NCBI): domain Eukaryota; kingdom Viridiplantae; phylum Streptophyta; class Pinopsida; order Pinales; family Pinaceae; genus Pinus; species Pinus taeda. The sequence continues at coordinate 6,212 of APFE031042660.1, forward strand.
AAGATTGTGCCTAGCTGAAATACTTCGCGAGAATGCTTAAATTTGGATGCTTTCCACCTGGATCTATGTGAGTGCTTGATATATTTATAGATCTAGTTTTGAAACACCCCCATGAGTTATAAAACAAGAATCTCATTCTCAATATAGTTGATCCTCTTAGGTACCATAGTTGAAGAAGATGGTTGATTTCCAATGAAATAATCATAATGCTTCCATGTGATGGTGACATCTAGCATCCCAGACTGGTTGGGATCAATAAGAAAGTTCCTACAGAACAATGCCAAATACCCACATTCAATGCATCTTCTCCCACCTATACATATTTTCTTATAAAACAAATCTTCTAGATCCCTTCTACACAATATTGATGAAACAAAATCACGAACTGTAGGAGGAGGAGGGTCACCATGATAGGTATTCTTGTAAAATTCCCAAAAAGTGTCATAATGAAGTTGAAATTCAACATGGTATTGGAAAAAACATGTGTCACAGATTATATTAGGCATAATAAACCGTGGCTACAATTTTTGAAACATCCTTATGGATATATTCACATGGTTATTTCTTTCCTAAAATTCCTCAAACAATGCAACTTTTGTCATTTCTACAATATTCTCAGCATGTTCCACATACTCACCTTTAGCTATGCAATGTCATACGACATGCTTTCTATCTAGAATAGAATGGGCATGGCTCTCCAAAAACTATACCACAAATGCTTTGATTCTTGCTGTAAGCTTGTCTTGATAGGCTTGCCTGGTGATAAGATCCCAACAAGAAAATTCATCATCTTTATTCACTCTAACCCTCAATTTAGTATGCTTGTGCAATGCTTTTCTCGATATATGGAGAAATTTTTACATTGTTGCCTTGATGTACTTGGTGCAATAATAACAATTGTAATTTCCCTACGTGCAACTTGAACACCATGTTTTCTTGATTTTCCAAACATAGTGAATGCCTTTGATATATTTTCAGTGACATTCATATGTGTGTTCTTGATTTTAGCATCTTGGACACCCAAAATATTTGTGGCATGTTTTAGTTTCTTATGTTTGATTAACCCATGTAGTATTTGAGCTTATGAAACATCTAAATTTTCTAGAGATATTGTCGAATGATGTTGTTGACATGGTATATAATAGTGCGAGAAGGGATAGGCTCCCCAAACCATTGCAACTCCCTGTTATCCTGTCAACTTAAGAGGAAACAATTCATTCTTCCAACGGTTGATTAACTTGATAGGAAAAATTTTCTTCCTCTAGTGGTTGATTAGCTTGGCACGACACATTTTGTTCCCCTAATGGAAGTTGATCAACTCGATAGGGCACATTTTCCTCTGGTGTTGATTAGGTCCATAGGGCACATCTTGATCATCATCTAGTTGATCAGCTTGATGTGACACATCTTCTCCCTCATGTGGTTTTTCAATTTCAATCCTTGCATAGTAAAATAAAAAATATACTTGTAAGTCAAGTGAATCATCATCATAATACAAGTGAATAGTAAATATACACATGTTTATTTAAGAAATCACCATAAGTGGAAGGTCATGATATGATTTGACAGTAGGAAACTAGGAAATAGAAGCTGACATGGACCTGTTATCACTTAGAGAAAACCCTTGTCGTGGGAAAAAATATAAGGTAACCTCTAACCAATCTTTTGAATCAAAATCTAACCCTTTCAATTCTAAGGGGAATCCCTCATATAACTTAGTAAAGTCTGACTGGTTATGTACTTAACATATCGACTAAATCTTATTGGATTATACAAAATTGGTTTGCAAAGGACAGGAAAAACCATTGGGCATGGAGTTTGTTTGACAAGAAGTTACTAATTCCAGGCTATATGAATAAAATACAGAGGCAATGTAGAAACAAATTTCTTAGATAATTCGTCATTCAACTTTGATAGAGGAGAATATAAATAAATACTGAGAACATAACAACTGGTGAATTCCATGAAAGATATTTAAGTTGAAAACATATAACAATTTGGAAATTCTAAATCTGGGATGATAATCAAAATTTAGATTTAATAACTCAATTTCCAAAACTACAAATTCCAGGCTATATTAATAATATACAGAGGAAAGGTAGAAACAAATTTCTTAAATAATTCCTCATTCAACTGTGATAGAAGCAAATAGAAATAAATACTGAGAACGTAACAACTAGTGAATTATGTGAAAGATATTTAAGTTGAAAATATATAACAATTTGGAAATTCTAAATCTCAGCTAATAATCAAAATTCAGATTTACTAACTCAATTTCCAAAATGTGGAACACTTATGGATCAGATTGTGAAATAAAATAAATAACATGCACTAGAAAACAAACAAGAAACCCATTGTTAGTGTCGGTATCTTCATCCCTCCGTCAGAGATCAAATCCTCTTGCTGCATTTCATATTAGGTGTCCCACCCAGTCATATGCATCCCATTAGGTGCATGGATCATCTGACGGTAGTGGCTTTCCTACAGTTTCCCTCATGTCATTTACCTGCTGGTTCATGTTTGTTCATTAAAAAGCATATACAGTCACCTTTTTGTCTTTAAGATTGTAAAGTTCCATTTACCGTTTCATTGTCATTTAGGTCTAGGGTTTCATTAGGGTTTCATCAAAAAGTGTTTCAAGGTTTCCAATAACCACCAGCAGGCACATGAGGAAGTTTCAGCATCAATAAGTTTTATCATCAAGTGCTCAGAAATGTGTCTTTCCTCAAAACTCTGTTTTGAGGAAAAACTGAGTATTTTGCTTTTATGGTACAAATTTATGTAATTTAATTTCCCCCATGTGTAAATTACTTCCCCTGCAACCCTGGTCACTTTCCCTAGTCCCAGTAGATCCAACCCCCTGCAAAACAAGAAAAGCACAGGTCATTTAGTTCATCACAAGCTCAAATGAAGTGAAAAAGTTCAAAAAACAGAGTTTAAAAATAAAGTCAAATTCTAAACATTATGAAAGTGGGTTTTATGAGCCAAAAATTAAAAGCTACATGTATTAGTCATTCCTTCAATTTGAAAAGTTTATTTGCACTCCAAGACAAGGTGGAAGCAAGGCAAAGTTGTTGTGGTGAGCAAGTGAGAAAATTTGGTGAAAATCGCTCCAAGTCACTGGGCGCGGCACAATAGGCAGGTGGCACGGTGCACATAACTGGCGCGGTGCACTGGGCTTCAACCTCTAGTCCAATTTTGCATGGGCGCGACGCATACACTGGGTGTGGCGCATTGGGTTTGCTGCGTGGTGCATACAACCGACAAGCCCGAAAACTGCCAAAGCTTGCTCCAAATCACTCAGAACGCGTGGGTCTTCTCTTTTACAAGTAGGTTGAGCTTTTGTCATTGTTTTTCATACAACTTTGGTGCTTATTTGATGGTGGTTGCCTTATGGTGGTTGGATAAGAAGATCAAACCCTACCTCTCTCGCAAAAGCAAACAGTGCTAGGGTTTTGTAATCACTGTTTTTCTACCAAGTTATTCCTTCACCTCACCACTCCCTTACCCCATTTCTCCCTTGATTTCCCTATTCCCCAAATTCACTAATCCCCTCTCCCCATTCCCATTTCCCAAAGTCCCAAACTCAAACTCCCAAACCCTAGTCCCATACTAAAAATTCCCCAACTACTCCCTAACCCCTGTTCCCTTAACTAAACCCTACCCTAACAATCCCTAAAATCCCTCACTGTTTTCCCCCTCCACAGTCCCTCATAGCACTGTTTCCCTTGGTGGAAAAGGTCAAAACACATCACAAAATCACCTATTTTTCATCAAGACAGCTCAATCACCAGCATAGATGACATCTGATCCTTCATATGATCATGAAGAGGAGACCCACAGTGACTCACCTACAGAGGTACATGCAACTAGGAGACCTCATAGAGGTGGAAAACATATTAGAGAAGAACCAACCACCCTTGCTGAATTACAAGCTTGCCCTCTTGCCATTTCTTGTTTTCAGCACCAGTCCTGCTATGAATTTTGTGAGAAGGTTTCTAGCATTCAGTTTCACCATGAGTTGGCCTGCTTATTTGTGTTGCATTTACATGATGGTCAAGCTACTCTAGCTGGTGTCACTTTCACATTAACACCAGAATCCATTTCACTAGCAACCGGTATTCCCAACATTGGAGAGCAATGGAACAAGAGGCAACAAATTGACCGGCAGCATTATGAACCATACATCAAGCCCGGCTTTTTGAGACAGCTCAAGAGAGTGTTTCCTTTTCGGTACCTCAAAGATGAATATGCTCCTTTAATGAAACTGATCATGAAGTATTTCAGCTGTGAGGACTAGTTCTCTCGTTTATATACTTATCATATCAAGCTGCTGATGCATTTTACTCGGGTACAGATGATGAACATCCCTTACTTCATGTGCCGAAATATTGAAAATATGACCACTCTAGTGCAGCACAAGACTCCTCAGTAGCAGTTCAACAATATTTACCATTTTGTTCTCATCAAAATTGTAGTCATTCATCAGCTTGGCTTACAGGGCATCACTTGGGAGGACTTCATCTCTCGAGAGTTTTTCAGAGCTCCTCAGGGACCTTCAGAGGTTTTGCATGAGACAGGTGGACCTTCTTATCAGCATGAGGGTCATGAGACACAGGCCATCAGTATGCCAGTGTTTATCACTTATCAGAAGGGAACTAGGCAGTTGTTCGCAGCAGCAAAGCGATTATTATCTCCACCTAGGGTGGAAGGGTCTGGCTTCCGACATCAGCACCACAGGTTTAGGACAAAGGCAAGAGGCCAATGTAGGATGAGGGGCCTTTAGGTGAGCGAGAGACTGATTTCATCTTCATTGAGGGTGATGATACAGATATTGGCCCGCAAAGTGCAAATCTTAAGGAAATCATCCAAGAGCAGCAGGTAGACATCAAGGCCTTGTCCCTCAACTTGGAGAGGGCTAAGTGGATCATAAAATACTTGGAGCAGAGGAATAAGCAACCTGAAGATCAGCAAGCAATCATGGAGTTACAAAACATTCGGGAGAATCACCAAGCTGCCCAAAGGAGGACGGTGGAGTTCACTTCACTCAAGCAGGAGATCAATGCCGATCGGGAGAGAGAGCCAACATCCACTTAGAGAGATTGTTGGAGAAGGCAAAAAAGGAGAAAAACTTGTTGAGACACATGGCTTTTCATTACAAGGCGAGGAACAAAGTTTGCAAGGTGCGAATCAGGAGTTTAAAGGCAAAATTAAGGAAGGCATCAAAGAGGCAAAAGGAGCATGATCAACTTCAAATATTGGCTGAGGCTTCCTTGGCCCAACATAGCTCTTGATAGAGAAGGCTCAGCGCAAATTTCAAGAAATTTGGGGCATTTTTTGCATTTTGGAAAATTTTGGCACAAAAAACAGGAATTTCTACCCTATGCGCTGCGCTACGTGGCGCTCGCTTTTGCTAGGATGCTCCAAATCACAAAAACTCAACAGTTTTGGATTTGGCATGAAATATTATGCTTGCCTACATATGGCCAAGAAATTTGGGCACGTTTTGAGCCCTCAAAAAGGTAAAAAACACTCACAAAATGACCTTACTGCCCCTATTTTGACACACAGGAAGCAGTCTTGGGAGATTTGATTTTTTACAGGGCAAATGAAGGCCAAATTGAAACATTCTACTTGGGTTGGAAATTATACAGGAAGACCTTTCCAGCAAGCACACTTGGAGTGAATTCGGACACCGGGAAGGACTCCAAAAGTGGGTCCAAACAAGCGCGACGCATAGAGGAAAAATTGTCAGTTTGACCAAGTATTGCTCTGTTTTTTTCCCAGTTTTGGCCAGTTTGACTTTTTCACTTTCTTAATGCCAAATTGTGATGTAATTTCATGTACATTGATGGATCATGATGTAAATATGTCAAATTTTCACTTGGTTAGGTAGATTCCTCAGTTAAAAGGTTGTTTGAAACTGAATGAATCAGTTCCCCTGTTTTTAGAGGCATGCTGTTTCATTGCTTGATTTCTAGTTCCTAGTTTAGAATCAGTTGAATCAGCTCCTAAACATGTGAGCTCGACCGCTAGAGGCAATGATGAGCTATGCTTTGTCTATATTATGTGTTTTTCAGTCATTAGCATGGTTGGACTCTTGAGAAAGTAAGGAGCTTCATTGTACATTCATATCAATATTTTGGCTAAGGAATTGAGACCAGGGTTTGCAGTACTCTTTGGGATCCCTGTGGCATTTTTTTTCGTACAGTTCTTTCTTATTTCTTTGTGAATTTATTCATGTGATATGTATATCATTTTCTCTCTTATTTCTTCTCATCTAAACAAACAAGAGTGTAAGTAGAATACATTGAAATTGCAGTGCTCTACTTGAAGTTTGCTTTAGTTTCTTGATGTTTTCAACTGTTTGGAGAGGATCCATGGCTTCCCTTGCCCTCTTCAACTCCTCCTTTGTCTAATCCATCCATCTCACTTTATTTAGAGTGCCAAATACAATTGCCTACCTTTCCCCATTGAGACCCCTGCAAGACTAAGCCTGATTCCCTGCACCCAAGATCTGCCTTTCCCATAGAGCCCACAAATTCATCATTTTATTCAATCATACTCCTTTGCACCTATACCTAGCCTAAGATAAGTAGCTATATCAGTCGATATCAAACCCTTAGTGATCATAATTCGCTGAGATTGACCCGGAGAGAGCCATCTCCTGACCTAGTAGGGCTAGCTACCAGGCTGAGCGTGGTTTGATGTTGGCCCTGGATCCTACCTTTTCAGCCTGAGGTACATCTAGGCACTAACATATTGGCGACCATAATGGGGAAGAAATTGTTTGTTTGTTAGTGTTCTTCATTTTATAAACTACAGACAGAGTCTGAAGATTAGCTAGGTAGCCTTCGAAATGCTTTTGCTTTGCATTAGTGCAAGTAGATAAACGCTACTTCAGTCAATCTCTGGTCTAGTCTTATAAACGGAAAATCTAACCTGCAAATCACCCCAGTACATCTTATAATTCTAAGCGTTGGATGATAAGTTTAGGATTTGATAGGCTGAACAAGTTTTTGATGTCCATTTGATCTCTTGGAAATAATAGCACATTGGCTTCTAGAAGATATACCAGAGCCTCCTCCTGTATACAAAAATACCAATCTTATTCCAATAATCCTTCGTCAAGAGAGTTTTGTGATTCCTGTGTTCAAATCCCATTCATGTCCTGTGATTTTTGAATATCTTGAAGAGCTTGATTTTGATGAGCAGTTTGATTTGTCATTGTTTGAA
>APFE031042664.1:10920-47757 GCA_000404065.3 Pinus taeda
ATGGAAGAAAGAAAGAAAAATATAAAGAGAAAGAGAAAGGAAGAGTTCTTAATAAGAGATAATGATAGTGGGGAGAGAAACAAAAAGAAAGAGTGAGGTAAATAGTGAGAGGGAGAGGGAGATAAAGAAGGATGGAGAGAGAGGAGAGGTAAGGGAGAGGAGGGAGAGTAGCGGAGGTATATATATATATACACACACACACACACACACTCTACATATTTATCTCTCTCTCTCTCTATGAGAGATGGGGGAAGATAAAGAGAAAAAGAGAAATAATTAAAAAATTCCATAAAATAATATTTTTCTTCAAAGTGTTAAATACAATCATAAAACCTTATATTTCGTAGTTCCTCGGGCATCATAAACTTGGACAACATAATTTCTAACATTTTATCCAATTTAGGGATTAGTTGGTGTGAAATGCAAGAACAATAAAAAGAAAACAAATTTTCTTGTTTTTTAAGCAAACCTTATTTCATTTATTCAATTATTTTCTACAAGGACTTCTTTTTAGGAAGGTGGAGTAAATCACAAATTTTATTTCTTCTCAATCAAACCTTCTTTTCTTCCCCAAATTTTATTCAAAAGAAGATTACATTTTGAAGATACTAAAAAGAATAGGATTAGACTAGCCTTACCTGGTACCCAAGAAAGAATTAGAAAGCAATAATACTAAACTATTCTTTTATACCCTTCTTTTTTTCCACTTTTTGCAAACCACTAGAATTGGGAGTGGAATATATAATGGCCATATGATTTGCTTCTACATTTGTTGGAGTTTCTTTATTAGATTTCGACCTCTTTGATGCATGATTTATTTTGGTATTGCTTGCTTCTTTTCTGGAGAAATCCTTTTCGATCTACTGCTCATGAGTCGTGGTTGTTATTACTTTGGACAAAACCATCAAACTACCTACTCCACCCCTCTTTTCTATAATTTCTTGGGCATTTTATTCAACAATATTTGTAGTATTCTTTGGGATTTCTTTTTCCTATGCTTCAATATCCCGTGAGTTTGAGAATTGTCATTCCTTTGGATTTTGGGCTTGTCTCTTTTTTCTTTTGGTGACTTTCTTCTAATGAGGACACAAGTTTTGAAGATGTCTAGTTTGAAGACAAATACGACATCTAAATGCCTTATTTTCAAAATCTAGAAACTGAGTCCACTGCAAATTATTATGAATAAGGATAATGCAATTAGGTAAAACCTTAGTTAGTTCTTGCAAATTCATTTTGTGTCTCTATCCGCATCCACCTTAAGGAACTTGCCTAATGAATTGCCAATTCCTTCTAACACTTTGTAATGCTAGAAATGCAGGGGGGATTGTGCAACCTAACCCATACAAACATTTTGGACACAACCATGGTATTTGCATCAAAGTTCGAAAACCATGGGATCATGAACATACCTGCGCTACTCCAAAACCATGGTCCCTGGTTTAAAATGTATTCCATATCTTTTGTTGTATGAAATTTGAATGTAAAAAATCCTCTTGAACATAGGTGAATATCAGAATTTTTAGTCCAAAGTGGAAAAGATTTAGTGGTGTAAATCCTCCTTCTTGGTCCGGAAGTAGTTAAATTTGGATATAAATTCTTTGGATTGAAATTAAGAGTGGAGCTCATTTACCTCTAAGAGGTTTATTGTTAATGTTGGAACTTGATTCATTTGTTCTATAATATAGGGACCAAGAACATTGGGGTGGAGATCAAAAGTTTTGTCCATTTCAGTCCTCCCTTTTACCATATCCTTGAAAGGGGCTAGACCTTTAAGGTTACTAGATCAAGGACATCCTCCACATATCCTCATATTTAATATAATTAAAGAGTCACTTTCAATGGCATAATATTGAAGCTTAGAAGCATCCAGCATTGATTTCCTTGCATACATCAGACTTAGAAGATTTGTTGGAATCCCCAACTTTTCTTGAATTTTCTATTTTAGATCTTTCCCCTGATCCCTAGCCCTAGCCCATAATATTATGATGACTGATTTCCCAATGAGGAATTTAAGGAAAACTGGTAAAAGTGATTTCGTTATTAGATTTGGATTTTGGCAATCTATTTCGCTTACGAAAACCTAGGCACCTTAAGGATGAAAGGATCCATTAATCCAACCAAGTGACTCTTGCCATTTCGCTTCCGTTGATTCCTTTTGCCATTCTCCAATCGTAAACAAGATCGATCTGCCATGGAGCCTTTTCTGCTCTTCGACTTCAAGGGAAAAAAACTAGACATCCTCCAGCAGGATCTGCTTTGGATGCGTAACAATAACCTAGCCCATAATATTATGATGACTGATTTCCCAATGAGGAATTTAAGGGAAACTGGTAAAAGTGATTTCGTTATCAGATTTGGATTTTGGCAATCTATTTCGCTTACAAAAACCTAGGCACATTAAGGATGAAAGGATCCATTAATCCAACCAAGTGACTCTTGCCATTTCGCTTCCGTTGATTCCTTTTGCCATTGAACCTTTTCTGCTCTTCGACTTCAAGGGAAAAAAAACCAGACATCCTCCAGTAGAATCTGCTTTGGATGCGTAACAATAACCTAGCTTCGATATTGAAACCCGTCTGTCGCTGCCCACGAAAAGTCAAAAACTACAAAACCATAATTGCGGTGAGAAAACCACCGACCAAAACCTTCGACAACAGTCAAAACCCCAACATCAAGACACTTGGAGTTTTTGTGATTACAGGAACGCAGTTTCGTGGTCCTAGCTCTTAGATCCGAAAGTAAAAGCGATAGAAACCCTAACTCTTCTCCTCATATCCATCGCCTTCCAGCTCGATGTTCAATGGAGATTCTACACTAACGTCGTCTTTTCAACTAAACGTTTATTTATTTAGTCAATTATTTTCTATTAAGTATTTCTAGTTGGCAAAAGTGGAATAAATCATCTACACATGGTTGAGTCAATATCATGTAATTTATAGCAATATGAACTATTTCTTTCAGTCATTGTTTAAATATATTTTGTTTTTTCGTTTTTGCTTGAATTTAAAAAAAAATATTAATTAATGTTATAAAAATGGTATATAAATTTTAAAAAATAAAAAAATTTGAATTTATTTATAATTTAAAAATGAAATTTAATAAATAAAAAATCACAATACAAAATATAATTATATATATAGTAGTGATATATATACTATATTTGGTTTGTTTAGACGCCGGAGAGCGGAACTGGTAAGAACTAGGGTTTCAAGAATATTCAGGAGTTGAATGCAATGGAGAGGCTAAAAGGGGGGAGCTCCACTCCCTCCTATAGACAAGCAGTAGCCAATCGAGGTAAGAAACCATTGGAGATGGCTAGAAGTCTTTCAGGAGAAGGGAAAAGGAACATTGACGAGGCGTAGGACTTGACCAATTCAAGGGAGGACAACAATTTAAAAGGAAATGAGGAAGAGGACAAAAAACAAGAAGCAGAAATCAAAACACAAAGAGGTCCATGTAAGCTTAAGGCTGAGGTCACACTCAGAGTAGTTTTAAATGATCCTGCACTGCAGGCACACAGGGATCACATGCGGACCTATGCTATCATTTGTAAATTCATGGGATTATGGCTGATGGAGAAGGCGCTACAAGCGTGGATTAAATACCACTGGAAACCTAAAGGAGGCATGGACCTACGTCTTGGATCAAAAGGTTTCTTCACAGTAGTCTTCACAAATATAGAGGACAAAGACAGGGTGTTTGAAGGAGGGCCCTACTTCTATGTAGTTGCAGGCCTTTATATGCGGCCTTGGATGATGAATTTCATACTAAAATGCAAGACTTTCACTTCGGTCTTGGTCTAGGTGAGACTATATTCCCTACCTCTAGATTACTGGCAAACTGAATCTTTATCTGTAATAGGAAATAAACTAGGGAATTTTCTCAAAGCATCTGAGGCTACCAGAAGGGGAAAATACACTTCCTTCACCCGAATATGTGTGGAGATGGATATCTCTAGAGCTCTACCGGATGAGGTCATCCTGGAAGTTTTTGATGAAGAATGGGTGCAAACCGTGGATTATGAACATATTCCTTTCAGATGTCGAAGGTGCCATGGACATGGGCACCTATTTAGAGATTGCCCTATTAGTAAAATAGAGACCAAAAGTAAGGCTACCATAGTGAAAGATATTGAAAGCTTTCATAGAATGGGGTATAGAGGAAAGGGGGGTAGAAGGGGGCCCAAGAGAAATCAAACAGAGGGGCAATAGGCCAGTCTGAACAGGTTCCAAAGGTAGATCAGGAAATGGAGGAAAGCTAAGGAGAGAAAGATAAGGAAGAAAATAGTGTGAAAACACAGGATACTTATAAACAGAAAGGGACTATGCTAAACAACGAGGAACTAGAAAGCTACCAAGAAATGACCCTGAGTGAGATGGAAACAGAGGATCATGAACTGCAGGATATTCTTGATAGAGAACACCTAGATCTGGAAAGTTTCTTGAAACAGGGGACCACGGGAGGGGTTGACTCATTACCTCAAGAAGAGTTTAACAGAGTGCAGTAGTTGTTCCTATGGAGAACCCAAACTAATGAGCTGGAAGGAAAAAGACACACAGAAAGGCAGGGCAACGAAGGGGTGAAAATTATAAAAACCACACCAGGACTAGCTCCTAGGAATCTAGGAAGGAAAAGGGGCAGGAAAAACTAAATGAGTTATTGATGGAATGTGGAAAGCTAATGATAGATCCAGGTAAGATGAAAGATCTAACCAGCTACTCCTTTACAAATCTTTCATAATGAAGCTAACATCTTCGAATATCAAAGGTCTAGGAAGTAAAAGGAAACAAAGGTTACTGAACAATAGAATGAAACAAGAAGCTCTGGACATGATCTTTATCTAGGAAACTAAATGTTCCATTCAAAAAATAAAGGAGATACACAACAGATGGCTCAATAAATATGAGTTTCTAGAAGTCAAAGCAAACAAAATAGCAGGAGGTATCCTTACTCTTTAGAACCCCCAAAAGATTGGCATAATAGATGCTGAAGCATCTAGGAATTATTTATCAGTGGTTATTCAGCTTGTGGGAGACAGGGATATGTATTTAATTACAAATGTTTATGGGCCTCAGAGACTGGATGATAAACTCAGGCTTTTAGATTCTCTTGGGGAACTAAGAGATAGACATGCAGAAATACCATGGATAATGGGAGGGGACTTTAACATGATCAAATCCATTATAGAGAAAAAAGGTGGGACCAGAACGTTAAGCAAAGACTCTATAGAATTTCAGTATTTTCTTGACAACATGAATCTAGTTGACACAGATACGAGTAATGGCCCCTTTACATGGAAAAATAAGAGAGGAGGAGAGTCTCAAGTAGCCTCAAAGATAGACAGATTCCTTATCTCGGAGGACCTCATGCTCATAGGCATGGATATGATAGTGAAAATTATCCCCTTCGATGGCTCAGACAATTGGCCTGTCCAACTTGAGGTTCAGGGCATTAGCACCCCCAAGAACAGACCTTTTAGATTTGAGAATATCTGGCTCACCCACCCATATTTTATCAGCAACATTGCTAAATGGTGGACAGAGGATTTATAGATTCAGGGTATGAGAATGTTTCTACTACACAAACGACTGAAACATATCAAGCTCAGACTCAAAGATTGGAACAAGAATGAGTTTGGCAATATTTTTGAAGTGAAAAAAGATGTCGAAAGTAAAATGCAGGAACTCAATCAAGCCCTCATCATGGATGGCTTTGATAGGGCAAGGAACAATCAAGCCACCGAGCTTCATCAGGGCTGGGAGAATCTATGTAAACAAGAGGAGATATTTTGGAGACAAAAATCAAGGGTTCAATGGCTAAAAGAAGGGGAGAGAAACACAAGGTTTTTCCATAGATCCACTATGGAGAACAGGTCGCATAATAGGATCTCAACGACCAAGGACTCTGAAGGTCAATTACTCGATACCCATAAAGACATAGAAGCTGTGTTGGTTCAACACTTTCGAAGTATCGTAGAGGAGACCATCTTAGACAGAGCTCATTTTATCAGGGACTTCACGAAGCACATTCCTAAGTTAGTAACAAAGGAAGATAATTACAATCTCAATAGGCTGGTGAATGAAGATGAGGTTAGTGAGGTTATCAAAGAAATGCAGAATGGAAAAGCGCCTGGTCCTGATGGTTCCAATGTCGATTTTTTTAAAGCTTGCTGGAACATTGTCAAGCAAGATATTCTGGATGTCGTGGAGGACTCCAGAATGAGTAGAACCATTCTGACGATGCTTAATACATCTTTCATCTCTCTGATCCCCAAACAGGATAATGCTTTGACTCCAGACATATTCAGACCCATAGCCTTGTGCAATGTGGTGTACAAGATAATATCTAAAGTTATTGCTAATAGACTCAAACCCCTTCTCCCCACTCTGGTTTTGTGGAGCGAACAGGTTATGTTGAGGGCAGACAAATTCTAAATAACATCATCCAAACACATGAGGTGGTGCATTCTTTGTTAAGTAATAAGAAGGCGGGAATGATTATGCAACTGTACCTAGCCAAGGCTTATGATAAGTGGAATTGGAACTACATCAGGAAGGTCCTTCTAGCCTTCAGATTTGACTACAATTGGGTCAGATGGGTCATGGCCCTGGTGACTTCTTCTAATTTTTTAATTCTAGTTAATGGTTCTCCATCTAAAACTTTTAAACCTTCAAGAGGCCTTAGGCAGTGAGATCCTCTCTCCCCCTTTCTCTTTATCCTCATGATGGAAGGACTTGGTCGATCTATCAAGCATGGTAAAGAAGTGGGTACTATCCACGGTCTCAGACTCTCCAAGACTAGACAGGCTTTGAGTGATTAGCAATTTGTAGACGAAACTATGCTTCAGGGCATCCCCACGATCAAAGAGGCACTAGCATATAAATAAATCCTAAGTGACTTTTCCATGGTAGCTAGTACAGAGGTAAGCCTATCCAAATCTAATATTTTCTTCTTTAATACTAATATTGCTATTCAGTGGAGTATCTCCATAATTCTGGGCTTTCAAAGAGATGTTCTACCTTCCAGATACTTGGTAGTTCCACTAAGTCACAAACCTCTGCACAAGAGTATCTGGGAGCCAGTGATTAACAAGATGCAGGACAAGACTAGGAAATGGACCATTAGATCTTTGAACTTGGCAGGTCGACTAGTGCTTACAAAAGTTGTCCTTCAATCAATCCCCACCTTCATGCTTTTAGCCCTTCCAGCTCCAAAAGGAGTATTGCATCAATTTAGAATCATTCAAAGAGACTTTCTTTGGGGTAAGGGGGAGGAGAAAAAGAAATGGGCCTTGGTAGCCTGGGATACTATTTTTAGACCTAAAAACCATGGAGGTCTTGGGCTGGATGACCCGAAAGTACTAAACAAAGTTTTAGGGGCTAAACTATGGTGGAGATGGGTTAAATATCTAGAGGCACAGTGGGTTTGTATTTGGAAGGGGAAATATGCTAGTAATTGGCAAAACAGTGACCTTATAAGGATGTTTGGCATCATAAAAGGCTCCTACATCTAGAATAAAGCATGGGAAAATAGAAGCATAGTTCAAAAAAATAGTTTTTGGGAAATCAAAGAGGGAGATATAGCTTTGTTTTGGGAGGATAAATGACAACAAGAACCTATATTGCTAAGAGAGGACTTCGTGGAGCTCAAGAATGATACTGACACCAAAGGACTACTTAGGGTAAAAGTTTTTTGGGATCAGACTAGCAGTGAAGGAAAATGGCGTACCTGGAAGAATATGGAGTATAGGGATGACTGCCCCTTGAAAGTAAAAGTCGATGCACTTCTAACAATTTTGGACCAAAGGAAAATATTGGTATCAAAGGATAATGACAAACTTAGATGGGGTAGTAACAATGAAGGCACCTTTAATCTTAAGGAGGCAAAGTAGTTAGTCCTGGAGCTTGATTTTAATGAACCGGATAAGGTTTGGCAGAACCTATGGAGACATGAAGGATGGATGAAAACCAAACTTTCATGTGGTTGGTACATCACAAGGAAATTCTTTCTTAGGAGAATAGTAGGAAAAGGCGTGTTCTGGGACCTTCTAGATGCGAGCTTTGTGAGTCTCAAGAGGAAACGATGGAGCACCTACTCAACACCTGCATATTCACCTCCAACTTGTGGGATGCTTTTGCCTTCATTTTCAAAATGACAGATAGGGGCAGAGGGAGCATCACCAATACCCTTAATAACTAGAGAGGAAACTTTTCTGATTATGAAATAATCAACAAAGCTTGGGCTTTAACTCCAAGCTTCATAATATGGAATATATGGAAAGAAAGGAACAATAGAATCTTCAAACATAAAAAAAGTTCCTACCAGAGCATCATGACTTAGATCTTAAGTCAGATCAAGGAGACGGTGGGAACTTTATTGTAGACTCACCCAAAAAATCCCCCTTCAGATGCTGATATGCAGATACTTCTTTAGTTGGGTATACAGGGGCTTATTCCTCAGGGCATGGACATGAAGGTCAAGAAACTAGTCACTGATAAAGACTTATGGCATCCTCCCCCTCAGGGTTTTATGAAATTCAACATAGATGGAGCCTCAAAAGGAAATCCGGGTACTGCTGGTTATGGTGGGGTGTTAAGGGATGAAAACGAATGTATCCATTTTATCTTTCACTTCCATCTGGGAAGAGCCACAAATAATATGGTGGAGCTAATAGCACTAGAACAAAGTCTAGATATCCTTAAGCAGGACAATCTTCAGAACGTCATCATTGACGCTGACTCTGAGCTAATCATCAATTCGATCAAGAGAATCTGTTGTGGTCCAGTGTCAGAAAAGACCTCAAGACACTAAAGGCTACTTCAGTTCTTTCAAAGGACTCAGTTCCACCTTCTGCACTTGAGAACTGTAAGCTTCACTCATGTGCGAAGGACGACCAATAAATTGGCAGACATTCTAGCTAATAAAGGGTCTCTCTGCACTAAAAGCAGTGTCAAGTTCAGATGGCAAGAGAGGTCGCAGGGCAGTTTGAGGGAGAATTGTCTCATTCAGGTGGATGAGGACCATTCGCTCTATCGAAACAGAGTAGGTCATTAGCCACAGAGACTGGGTCTAGCTAATATGGATCCAATATGAAGTGGTGTTTCAGAGGGGTTTTTGCAATAGGGATGCAGGTCTCTGCCAGCTTTCTCAGCCCAGGAAAGCATGATCACAAGGGTCTTAGGTGGAATTTGCTTGGCAGCCAGTGATTCTCATAGGCTCAGATGGCGAATATCAAGGATTGTAAGAGAGTTCCTTCTTTCTGGGGATCAAGCAAATGAGGAGCAGAGGTGTTGTGAAGGACCACAGTCTTGGCTTTCTCAGCCGACATGAAACCCTCTGAACTACTACCTGTGGTGTCAATACCGGCCGTTGGGTGGTTTATGGTATATCATGCATCGTTAAAGCTGGGAGCATTTTTTCTGAGTTAAGAGAGATTCCACTCACCACTCTACACATGGCCAAGGCAAGAGAGAGAATACCGCCCGATGAGCTTTTTGATCATGCGATATGATCCTCCACCGTTGGATTGGGCAAGGATAATCGACGGCTATGATACAACATGCTTGTTGGTGGGTCCAGACGAGGCATTACTACCTGTGGTTTCAATACCGGCGGTGGGGTGGTTTACGGTATATCACGCGCCCATAAATCCGGGAGTGGTTTTTTTGAGCTAAGAGCGATTCCACTCACCACTCTACACGTGGCCAAGGTTGGAGAGAGAATACTGCCCTCATCGGGCGGTAATTCTCTGAGCTTTTTATCCATGCAATATGATCCTTCACCGTTGGATCGGGTGAGGATAATCAACGGCTATGATATGACATGCATGTTGGTAGGTCCGAGCAGGCTACTCATCTTTTGCTTTTATTCTCTCTGTTGTATGGGTCTCTAATTACTTCAACCTTGGGTTAGGAAGTAGAACCTTAGGCTTAATGGTTCAGCCTCTCGTTGTTTGTATTATATGTAATCTCCTCCTTTTGGTTATTTGAAATAGAAGGCGCGACCCTTGCATTAGCAAAAAAAAAATATACTATATTATATATAGTTTAATTTATATATTAGAATATTAACAAAAAAATGGTAATACAATTTCAAGATTTTTTGTTGTCTAAAATACAATTTTGAATGCATAAATGTATTTGTCATCTTAAAAAATTTATAGGGCAATCAAATTATGTAGATTAAATAATTTAAACCCAAGTTTCTAAAAAACTAATCATATTTAGACTAAAATTAATGAGAAAAATGGTTGTGAAAAATGTCATTTCATCTATAAGTTAGACTATGCCAGTGCAAATTATATAACTAATTATATAAATTAAATGGACATCAAAGCACTTACCTCGTGATACATCAGAGTTCTTGGACTCCAATAACTATCCAAACTGATCTGAGGTTAATCCTGAAGATTAGTTATCTAACAGTCCCCATGAATCTCAAGGGATATACCAAATTCCAAGAATGAGAGCTCAAAATGCAAAAAATCTTCTCAACCAAGAGCTAAATGTCTTTCAAAAAATGGTTTTTAAGGATGACCACAAACCAAGATGGGATAACTTAAAGTCTCAACCAACACTAACTCTGGAACCTTCATAGA
This sequence comes from Pinus taeda, assembly GCA_000404065.3. Classification (NCBI taxonomy): domain Eukaryota; kingdom Viridiplantae; phylum Streptophyta; class Pinopsida; order Pinales; family Pinaceae; genus Pinus; species Pinus taeda. Next base: position 21,518 of record APFE031042664.1, read on the forward strand.
GGTTCTCAGAACAACCAAAAATGTGGTTTTAAGGTGACCACAAACTCTAGAACTATCACAATAGTTCCTCGAACAATTCCAAACATGGAAGCGCTAAATAAACTCAATCAACTCAAATCTAACTCAAGCTTGCTTGATATCTCAAACTCGAACCTCTAGCAAACCATCAACAATTCCCCCCTTGATGGATACTGGGTGAGAAGTACACTCCATCACTTTAAGGCTGGTCATCACTCTGGAACATATTCTTTGATATGATCTGTAAATCTTTGATTATTTTTGTCCAATCCCAAGAAGCAATCCATCCTAAATTTATGGTATCACTTGCAGTAGGCTTCTTTCTCAAACATCTATTTGTATGATGATTTCACTTTCCACAATGCTCATATGGGTGAAGACCAAATCAACAATCTTTCACATGTCCAACTTTGTTACACTGTTGGCATCTATCAACTTGTTTTGGAACAACACCGTCTAGAAATCTAGCACTTGGGAATTATATAGGTTTAGTGAAATGTGGAATGGGAAAGGATACATCCAGAATATCCTCATTGTAACCCAAACCAGCTCTTTATTTATTGTGTCCAATTTCTTCCCATGGTCTTATGAAATTTTTGGGAATAACAGGCTTCTCACAAGAAATTTTAGTTGCATCCAAATTTTCTTTTGAAACCACTACATTACTTTGATCATTTTCTAACTAATGATGAGGCCCAAACAAACTGTTATTTTGAAAAAAATCACGTTCAAAATTCTTCTTTTGTAGTTCTTCTTGCTAAAATTGGGACTTCAGCTCCAAGAATTCAATTTTGCATTTTGCAAACATGACTGAATTCCAAAGAACATGTCCTTACTTATATGGACATTGTTATGAATAATAGATGACACTAAACTGTGTAATAACTGCAACAAATCATCGACTTTGTCCATTTTCTCAAGAAATGAAATTCGAGAAAGGTGTGTTAGTTACTACCAAAAATGCACCTAATATAAACAAATTGACAATGATTTAATTGGGTGTTAGGTTCAACTAAAAATGCACCCGTTTACAATGTAAGATCAACACTGAAACTATTGCAAAAAATATGTGCTCTTAACAATTTCAAAAAATGTCTCCACAAAGGTTTGAACTAATGACCTCTAATACATCTTGTAGCTATATGGTTTGGGCTAACCACAATGCCATTTTCCCTTCTTTATTTAATATTCATAAACTCTATAATTTAAACTTAATCAAATCCAAATCAAAGCTAATCAAAGGTCTAGTTTCGCAACTTATGAGAGACATAATCATCTTAATAAATTGCACCCATCATAAATAATATCATCGAGAGGGAAAAAACTACCCCTTAACAATCGGCATCATTTCATGCAACAACTCTTAGTCTCATTGTGGCTTCCATACAACGTCGCTTCATTTTGGGTGTGAAATCTCAGGTTGCATAGATTTGTTTTTATTAGTAAAAATTAAATCTCACGATCCAGAGGATCTGAAAAAATGATTTCAAATATGTTCGTACTCATTTTCTAACAACGCTTTCACTAAAACTACAATGATTATGTGACTTTCTAATGATCTCATTCCAACATCACACTAGCTCACACTTTCGCAATCCATTTATTTAAAAAATATTTAAATCAAAGGTTGTGATTAATTTGTGATAGTGGTTATCCTCCATTTAACAATCAGCGACCCTACAAAATAATGGACATCCTAGTATACTTTGCCCATTATACTCTTCACAGTTATTCCAAGAAAAAACCACACTTAACCATCGTGCACATATTCTTCAAAGAAAACAAACTTAATGATTTCCAACCACACTGCATATATTCTTCAGGTGCAATGACTCCAAAATAAGCAAATTAAGGCCCATGCCAAGACCATACTGATTGTCATTGAGGAAGAAATCGCTAAATTATCACCAACTATCTTTGACAATCTCCATGCCGAGAGATTAAGTTACAAACAAAAAAAAAATGACCCAATACTTGGTGTTTAAAAATCAACAAAACTACCACAAAATGAGAAAGGATGATATCTTTCATCCACTAAGACGACCAACACTGGATCCCCATGTACAAATTTTTTGTTCTTATATCAAATTTTAATCATTGGAGGCCCTAGAAAGGAAAAATTAATCAACCTATGTTGAAAAATTTCGACTTCATATTAAAAATATTATGGCTCCACGATCTCTAGTCAACACTCAAAGCACCAAAATATCAATGGTATAAAAACCAACCTTGTGTCTTTTTTCTCCATTGAGGAAAACAACGTGGTGAATTGAAGTCTTAGATCAATTTGATAATCGCAAGGAGTCTCATTTGGAAGGACTCTAGTGCAAGATTGTGGTCTGGATGAGAAAAAATCATGCTTCCAATGCAAACGGATTTGAAGGCTTCCAATGCAATGGAGGTGGCTTTGACTTTCTCTTTCTTCTTACAATTGACAACAAATTAACTTTTTTCGGTCTCCTTGCTGACTTTTTAGCAAAACTGGAAACCAAAATTCTGGACCAGTACAGAAACTAGAAAATAGCAGTGGAATTTTCTAGAAAAACAAAATGAGTAGTGCAAAATAAACTTTGCTCATCGCTCGATGGGGGAAAATTTTCACAGAGCCTCGGTTTGAATGAACGCGGTACATTACTCGACCAACGTAAGACCATTGTAAGAACAAATAAATGGAATGAATATTTTAATTCCAATGAGAAATAGCATTAATATAGATATAAGAATAATAATAATATTTTCTTTAATTGACAATAAACTTACGAATAAAAATTAGAATTTGAAAATTCTATTCATTTTAACAGTATTAAAGATATTAACATTAATATTCTTAATATAAAGTGTATTAATATTAATATTAATAAATAACATTAATAATATCTACATTTTAATTATTTTAATCAAATGTGTTCAAACATTGCCAATACTACCAATCATTCTTACTCATAGCCAACCATGGTTGAATGTCGCATTGTGACAAGGATTGTCTTACTATGAAAATAAACCATGTTTATTTTAGTGTTTGTAATTTTTATATTTGGGTTTACCAATGTTCGATCTATAATATTAGTCCCTTGGGTTCATAGTCCCTTGGGGTTTTAGTATTAATCCCTTGGGTTTATGTTTCCCTTGGGTTCATAATATCAATCACTTGGGTTTATTATTAACTTGGCTTTATAATATCAATCATTGTCAACCATAGTCAACCATAACCAACCATGGTCAACTGTGATCAGTGATGGTTTGATCCCACATTCTGACAAAAATTGTCTCCACTTAGGGTTTATATACCTTGGGTTCATAATATTAGTCCCTTGGGTTTGATATTATTCCCTTAGGTTCATAATCCCTTAGGTTTATTGTTCCTTTGGGTTTATAATATCAATTGCTTGGGTTTATTATTCCCCGGTCAACCATGGTTTACTATGATGTCAACCATGGTTTACTATGATGTCAAACATGGTCAACCACGGTACACCATGGAATTGTTATAAGAATTGTCTCAATATTACAATAAATGATTGTCAATCATGTTTATTTCAAATAGTGTTTATAATATTTATCTTAGGGTTTATAATATTAGTCCATTGGATTTAATATTATTTCCTTGGGTTCATAATCCCTTGGGGTTTTAGTATTAATACTTTGGGTTAATAATCCCTTGGGGTTTTAGTATTAATCCCTTGGGTTTATAATATCAATCCCTCAGGTTTATTATTCCCTTAGGTTTATAATATCAATCGCGTTCAACCATTGTCAATTATAGCCAAACATGATTGAATGTCACATTGTTACAAGGATTGTCTCACTATGAAAATAAACCATGTTTATTTTAGTGTTTGTAATATTTATATTTGGGTTTACCAATGTTTGGTTTATAATATTAGTCCCTTGGGTTTAATATTATTCCCTTGGGTTCATATTCCCTTGGGGTTTTAGTATTAATCCCTTGGGTTTATGTTTCCCTTGGGTTCATAATATCAATCCATTGAGTTTATTATTAACTTGGATTTATAATATCAATCATGGTCAACCATAACCAAACATGGTCAACTGTGGTGAATGATGGTTTGGTCTCACATTATGACAAAAATTGTCTCCACTTAGGGTTTATATACCTTGGGTTTATAATATTAGTCCCTTGGGTTTAATATTATTCCCTTAGGTTCATAATCCCTTGGGTTTTTAGTATTAATCCCTTGGGTTTATTGTTCCTTTGGGTTTATAATATCAATCGCTTAGGATTATTATTTCCCCATCAACCATGGTTTATTATGATGCCAACCATGGTCAACCATGGTCCAACATGGAATTGTGACAAGGATTGCCTCAATATAACATAATGATGGTCAATCATGTTTATTTTAGTGTTTATAATATTTATCTTAGGATTCATATACATTGGGTTTATAATATTAGACTCTTGGGTTTAATATTATTCCCTTGGGTTCATAATCCCTTGGGGTTTTAGTATTATTCCCTTGGGTATATTATTCTTTTGGGTTTATAATATCAATCCTTTGAGTTTATTATTCCCTTAGGTTTATAATATCAATCATGCTTAACCATTGTCAATCATAGCCAACCATGGTCAACCATGGTTGAATGTCGCATTGTGACAAGGATTATATCACCATGAAAGTAGACCATGTTTATTTTAGTGTCTATAATATTTATATTAGGATTTACTAATGTTGTGTTTATAATATTAGTCCCTTGGGTTTAATATTATTCCCTTGGGTTCATAATCCCTTGGAGTTTTAGTATTAATCCCTTGTGTTTATGTTTCCCTTGGGTTCATAATATCAATCCCTTGGGTTTATTATTAAGTTGCGTTTATAATATTAATCATGGTCAACCATAACCAACCATGGTCAAGTGTGCTCAATCATGGTTCAATCTCACATTATGACAAAATTTGTCTCAATATAAAAATCATTCACAATCAAGGACAATCATGGTCAACCATGGTCAGCCATGGTTGTTGATGGTCAACCATGTATTATAGAATCAAACATGGTCAACCATTGTCAATTGTGGTCAAACATGTTTGAATGTTACATTGTGACAAAAATTGTCTTGATATGAAAATCAACCATGATCAACCATGGTCCAACGTCGCATTGTGACAAAGATTGTCTCGATATGAAAAGTAACCATGGTCAACCACGGTCCAACATGGCACTGTGATAAGAATTTTCTCAATGAGAAAATAAAAAAAATAATTTAATAAATTGGGAAAACTTTATAAAATTTACATTTTATAAATTTTGTAATTTAAAATTATATTTTTTAATAAAATTAATTAAAACTAATCAAACATAAACTAAATTTAGTGTTCCAATTTTAGGTTTTATCCTTTACTGGATTTAAAAAAAATATCAAGTGAAAATATTGATGGCCAAGATATACATATTGAAAATATGTAAAACATTCTCAAATTTAGAGAAACCTAGAACGGATAAAGTAGAATATAATTTTTCTTTGTTTCAACTTTTATGTATTTTCAAGTAGTACCATAGTACAAAGAGGAATTAAAAATAAATAGAATGAATATTTTAATTCCAATGAAAAAAAAATATTATTATATATATAAATAAGAATAATAATATTTGCTTTAATTGACAATAAAATTATTAATAAAAAGTAAAATTTGAAAATTCTTATTCATTTTACACATCTTAAAGATATTTAACATTAATATTATTAAATATAAAAGTGTATTAATATTAATATTAATATTAATAAATAACATTAATAATATTTACATTTTAACCTCACGGCTTGAATCTCTACACATGATGGATCGCGCGTGCGCCCTGGCTCTTTGACTAGGGTTCCTGCTGCTGCTGCGGCCCAGCTCTGCGCCTCGCAGCCCCGCTGCTAGGCCCGAGATCCTCAGCTGCTGGGCTCCTTCTTCTCGCTCCCTCCTGCCTGGGCCTCCTGCTCAGCTTCAGCTCCGGGGCTCCTCTCCGGCAGCCCCCTCCCTCTTCGCTCCCCCTTCGATTTGGCTCTCTAATGGAGGAATCGAATCCCCAACCTTCGGATTCAGAAGATTTCGAGAAACAATTTGCTTCTCTCATCCCTGAGAACGCAATAGGCAAAATCCGTCCTTCAGCTTCCAAGTTCATCAAGAAATTAGATGAAATCCCAGAAGTTCCCCTTCCTCCTTCCCTCCCGAGGAAGGCTGCAATCTCTCTAGCAGAAAGAGGCCTGGTCAGACAGTTCACGGGACTCTGGCCCTCTCCTAGATCAGTCCAAAGATGGCTCGAATGCAACTGGAACTCGACAATGCAAGGGAAAATCGCAATCAGATTTTGCGGTAGAGGCTTCTACACCTTCCTATTTGAAGCAAAGGAGGACATAAATCTTATTTTCAGAAATGGCTCCTATTTCATGGACTCTCGGGGCCTTTACCTGAATAGATGGACTCCAGACTTCGACCCGGAGATGGATGTCCCTAATGCAGTCCCTGTTTGGGTCCGCTTGCCCCATCTGCCGCTTCACTGCTGGGGAGACGAGTCAGTCAAGGCTATCGGGAACGCTGTTGGCAAATTCATAGACAGATCTGAACCAAAAGAGAACATGCATGCTTGTGCGAGGATTTGTGTTGAAGTCGATCTGGGGAAAGGATTGCCGGAAGCCATCAAAATCAAAGTAGATCAGTGGACGCACATACAGCAAGTGGACTACGAGCAACTTCCCTTCAAGTGCAAGGTATGTCATGAGTATGGGCACTTCGCAAATAGATGTAGTAAATAAAAAAATAATGAATCTGAAGGAAATATTGAAATCTCTGAAGGTGCATGGGAACAAGTCAAAAAGAAAAAACCCAACCCCCCTCCCGGCCTAAGCTCAAAGCTCCCCCTAGAAAACTCCTCCCTCCCTTCTCATCCATCTAGCTCAGCCCCTCCTTTCCCCTCATCATCTAACCCCTTTGAATCCCTGTCAACCGAGGACCCCATATCCCCCCCCTTCTCCCAGAGGCAACGCCTCCTCCCCTCTCTCCCTCCCTCAGCCCTCCCCTCCCCCAACTATGGAACAAATCTTAACCAGAAACAAAACAAAAGAAAATAACCTATCCTCTGATCCCCCCAGAAAAGTAGGCAGGAAGTCCAATAAGGAAATCAGGGATGAAAATGCAGCTAAAGAAATGGCCATTGGAATGCAGCAACCAATGAACACCTTCCTAGACAAATCAAAAGGAAGTGGGGAAAAGATGAAAGAGAAGAGCGGGACCCACATCAAACACGGTAAATAATGATCTTGGTCTCCTGGAATTGTAGGGGGATGGGCTCCTACCTAAAAGAAAATGCAGTCCGGGATCTTCTTAAATTCGAGCAGCCAGATCTTCTCCTCCTCCAGGAGACCAAAATCTCAGACCAAGAATTCCAAAAACACACAAAAAGAAGCAAAAATTATTCAGGCACATCAATAAGTGCAGCTGGCACATCAGGAGGTATAGGAACCATATGGAACAAAAATAAGTGGGAACTCATAAATCAAAACTCTCACAGCTGGTGGGTAAGAATCGACATTCAGAACAAAGCCTCAAAAGAGGACTATATTATCTATAACATCTATTCTCCAAACCATTATAGGGATAAAGCCACATGCTGGGACACAATAACCACAGATCTCCTTACAGTTCAAGGAAGGAACATTTTCCTTGGAGGAGACTTAAATCTAATAAGGAATGTTGATGAGAAACTAGGAGGAAAATTCTATGCAGACCCATCAAGAGATTCCCTAGAAGCCATAATCCAAACCCATAATCTAGTGAACATCCCTCCGCAAAACGGGAGGTTCACCTGGAGCAACAAGAGAATTGGCAACAGTAACATAAAAGAGAGACTAGACAGAATCTTGGTTCAAGAAGGAATTGTTGCACGCTTCCCCAACATCAAAAGCAAAATCATCCAAGGCTACACCTCAGATCACAAACCCGTGGCCCTGACTCTTGATAAGGGAAGGATCATGGGGCCTCTCCCTTTTAAATACAACAAAGCTTGGGACAGCAAAGAAGAATTTCGAAATCTGATTCAGGAGCAGTGGGCAAAGGAAGTCATTGGTTCGCCCCATTACATTTGGGAAACCAAGCTTAAATCTCTCAGGTTAGTTGTTAAACAGTGGGAAAGAAACCACGCAGCAGAGGAAAACAAAAAAAGAACAGACCTCCATAATCAACTAGAGCAGTGGAACCAGGAAAAGGAGAGAATCAAGTACACAAAGGAGGACCAAGCCAAAGAAAATGAAATGTATAAAGAATTATACAGGCAAAATAGGATGGAAGACGAAGAACAAAGACAAAAATCTCGGTGTCTTTGGCTCAAAGCTGGAGACAAAAACACATCCTTTTTTCATAACAGTCTGAAACTTCGACGCGCAGGGAATCAAATAGAGAGAATCATGGTGGAAGGGAAAGAGATAAGGGATCAGGAAGAAATCAAAGAGGAAGCCTACAGACACTACAAATCCCTTTTATCCGCAGACCCCCAGCCTCAGGACAATGCGGAGTTTCTAAGCCCAATTGAAAACAAAATCTCAGACTCACAAACCAGAGAGCTGGACCAAGAGGTCGCGGAAGAGGAAATTAAGTTGTCAGTTTTTAGTATGCAGCAAGACAAGGCTCCAGGCCCAGACGGGTTCACTGTGGCCTTCTATAGAAATCATTGGGAGACTATCAAGAAAGACTTCATAAGGATGGTAAAAAATGTCTTCTTAAAATGCAAAATGGGGAACAACATCAAATCCTCCCACCTAGCCCTCATTCCCAAGGATCCTAATCCCCTATCCTTTGACCGTTTCCGCCCAATATCCCTGTGTAATGTCTCTTACAAAATCATTACCAAAATCCTTGCTAATAGGTTAAAAAACCTTCTCCCCTCCCTCATCTCAGAGAATCAAGGGGGCTTTGTTCCAAGTAGACAAATCACGGATAATGTCATTCTTATCCAAGAGGCAATTCACAGTAGCATAAGCAGGAAGGAAAGGGGCATGATCATCAAATTAGACATGGAAAACGCCTTCGACAGGGTCAACCACCACTTCCTGAAGGAAGTCCTCAGGAAATTTGGGATATCCAATAATTTCATCAGCATAATCATTGAGTGCATTACTCATCCCTAGACAACTCCTCTGATTAATGGCAGACCAAGCAACTACTTCAGAAGCACTAGGGGACTGAGACAAGGTTTCCCCCTCTCCCCCTTCCTATACATCATCATGGCCGAAACACTGAGCATACATTTGGAAAATCTCTGAATGCAAAAAGAAATCACAGGAATCAGTATAGTAAGAGGAACTAAGGGGATAAATCATTCGCTCTTTGCAGATGATACTCTCCTAATTGGGGGAGCCTCCAGTTTGATGGCCAAAAGATTCAAGAAAACACTAGACTCCTTCCTATTAGCGTCTGAAGGAAATATCAACAACAAAAAATGCATGATTTACACTTGGAATGTCCCCTGGCAAATCATTCAAAGACTCTCTTCGATTCTTGACATTCCAGCTCAAAGGAACTGGAGCTACTTCATGTACCTGGGATTGCCTCTGGCAAAAGATTCAGTCAAGACAGAAATCTGGGTGAAACTCATAGAAAAACTGAGAGGAAAACTTCAGAGTTGGGGTATGACTTGGCTCAACCTGGCTGGAAGAACTACCCTCATCAAAGCCATTCTCTTTGCTCTCCCCATTTATCAATTCACAGTCACCCTATCTCCTGCAAGCACCCATAAACATATGGAAATAATTATAAGAAGCTTCCTATGGCAAGGAGGAAGGTAGGACTCCAAAAAGTTTAGTCTAGTCAAATGGGATCAGGTCATCCTCCCGTTTGAAAAAGGAGGATTAGGAATAAAAATTCCAAGACTATCCAACATGGCGATGGGTTTCAAACTAATTTAGAGAATCCTCAATGGGAAAGGCGCTTGGTGGACAGAAGTCATCAAAAGGAAATATCTGAATGGCCCCGATTCCAACATCCTCTCAGAACCAATTATAGATAGGCAGTGCACTCCAGTTTGGAAGCTCATTAAAAAAGCCCTCCCCCAATTCAGAAATTATATCTCCAGAGCTCCGGGAAGTGGAAGAGATATCAACATCTGGACAGATCGAATCATGGGATCAGAACCAAGGAATTTAACTCAAAATCTCAGACCTCTTCAAATTTGGCTGGAAGCAAAAAGCTTAAATTCCCTATATGATATCTCCACTTGGGATCAGAACAGTTGGCAGGACTGGAAGCACCTCTCTCCTCCAAACAATCTCAGGGATCTTTGGACTGAGCTCAAGCTATCCTTATCTGGTTCGGCTCCTACAAACAATTTGACAGAGGACAGATTTGTTTGGGACCCCAACGGAGGAAATTACATCGTTCAGAATGCCATGGTCATCAATAATTGGACTCTCCATAAAGTGGTTTGGAAATCAGACTGTCTCCCGAAGGTTAAGTTTTTTAACTGGACTCTCCTCAAAGGCAAAATCCTCACAGCTGAAAACCTCAGGAAAAGAGGCATCCTAGGTCCCTCTATATGTTGTCTTTGTCGAGCAGCTGAAGAAGGCAGCCTCCACATTTTTCTTGAATGCCCCTTTGCTCAAAGCTGCTGGAAGCTCATCACTAGCCCCCTAAGTAGAGGAGAATTGCGTGACCAGATCACCTCTCTTCAAAAAAACAGGGGGAACAACTACCCTTATCCCAAGAAAAACAAGAATTTTATCAAAAGAGTGTGGAACAACATTCCCTCTACTCTCTGCTGGCAAATTTGGATCACTCGGAACAAATGCATTTTCAACAATAGAAAGCCCAACATCTCCAGCACCTTGGAAAAAACAATAGCGCTCATCTCTGAGACTATAAGTGCCAATGGAATGTCCCAACCAGATCAAGAAAGCTGGAACAAAAGGGAGACCGAATGGATCAACAAATTCAGTCTCAGACTGGATACAAGAACCTACACCACCTTCAACTTAGGCCAGAAATCGAAGGAGTGGAAGCTCAGAGGTTCTAATGAGGAATTCACTGAATGGATACTAAACCAAAAGAGGCCTACCCTCCAGTTCGACGGGGCATACAAAAATAACCCTGGAAAAGAAGGCGCAGGAGGAGTTATCAAGGACCATCAGGGCAAAGTTATGGTGACTTATGAATGGGGCTTGGGCAACATGACCAACAACAAGGCTGAGGCTTACAGCCTCTTCCTGGGTACCTCAATCCTGAAGAGACTAGGAATGCAAAATCCAATCATTCTGGGTGACTTAGCTATTATTATAGCTGCCATGGTTTCAGGGGGCGATTTTAAGCAAATAGCGCTGAACAACATAAAAAACAGGATCATGGACAACATTAGAGATATAGCAGGGGCCACTTTCAAACATGTGCTGAGAAGCAACAACACTGAGGCGGATTTTCAAGCCAACAAGGCATCCAATAGGTCGGTAGGCCAAGTCAGAGAAAATGATTCTACCTATGACAAATCAATACCTTAAACTGACACACCCCACCCTTCTCTGAATCTGGGTCACTTCAGCCCTCCCTCTTCCCGAAATTCGCATACCCCCAAGCTCCCATATCCTCTGCCAAATCTCCTCGACTGCACCACAGAGATCCTCCCCTCTCCGGTCCACGCCCCTGATTACACTACTATCATGTCTCTCAGGTACGAGCCCGAGCTCCACATGACTCCTGCCGCCATTCACAAGCTTCAATCAAGTGGTTTGCGCTCCAATATCTCCCTTGCCAGCAACAAAATCTATGTCAGGCACCTTAGTCATCTCAAGGACTGGATTTCCCTCTGCTCGAATGCTCAGTCAAGGCCCCCTTCATCCTTTAAATTGAGCAGCTCCTCTCCCTTCCTTCACTTAGCGATCAAGGCTCCGACATTCTCTGTTTCAGCCCTCTTCCAGAGCAGTCTCTCTCTTGAAGCCGCAGGTACTCATCCAGAGAGTGGAGTCCGACCTCCCACTGTGGTAAATTCGGGTGCATTTATTCACTGTCTTTTTATTATAACTGACTTGTCGTATGTTTCATTGCTACAGCGCTCTCCCCCTTCTTTCTTCATCCTCCCACAGGCTTCCAGCTCCTCTCCTACCTTCTCTGTCCCGCTCCTGAGCAGAAATCCCGTCCTGCTCTCCCCCTCTCAGCCTACTTCACTTCCCTCTTCTGCCTCTTCCCTCTGTTCCCATCTTCAGCAGCTTCAAGCCTCAGTTCCTTCTCATCAATTTTGCGGATCAGCAGGAAGCCCGTGAGCCCGCAGTCAATCCTCTGGAGAATGTCATCACAAACAGTGAATGCACCCTTTGCAAAGCTCATACCTTCGTGATCTCCAGATTCATCAAACGCTTCAATGATCTCAAAGAGGATTTCCAGGCAGACAACAGGTCCAAAAGGAAGAAGCTGGAGAAGCAGAAAGCAGAGATCGAGGCACTTAAGGAGAGATGCACTCACTTGGAGGAAGAAATAGCCCATATCAGGACCTTAACCCAGAGCATGCAAGCTGAAGCCTCGACTAGGGCCAGTGCAAGAAAAGAAGCTCACCCGGATGATTCAGTCAACCAGCAGCAACCTTAGGATATATGCACTGCAAATTTTGTTGGTTAGCAGGTTCTTTTGTACGGCAATAAGCCGTTACCTATTTCATTCTACCTACCGTGTCATTAGCAACAAGGATCAAGGGTCTGCGTACCCATTTTGGATCCTCTCCTCCATGTTATTCCCCTCATATGTAATCGGACATAGTCCTCGAAGTTTTTATAATATATAAGTAGCCGATCTTGTCAAAAAAAAAAAATATTTACATTTTAATTATTTTAATCAAATGTGTTCAAATATTGCCAATACTATCAACCATTGTTACTCATAGTTAACCATGGTTGAATGTCGCATTGTGACAAGGATTATCTCACCATGAAAAGAAACCATGTTTATTTTAGTGTTTGTAATATTTATATTTGGGTTTACCAATGTTTAGTTTATAATATTAGTCCCTTGGGTTTAATATCATTCCCTTGGGCTTATAGTCCCTTGGGGTTTTAGTATTAACCCCTTGGGTTTATGTTTCCCTTGGGTTTATGTTTCCCTTGGGTTCATAATATCAATCACTTGGGTTTATTTAGCTTGGCTTTATAATATCAATCATGGTCAACCATAGTCAACCATAACCAACCATGGTCAACTATGATCAATGATTGTCCGATCTTGTGTTATGACAAAAATTGTCTCCACTAAGGGTTTATATACCTTGGATTTATAATATAAGTCCCTTGGGTTTTTAGTATTAATCCATTGGGTTTATTGTTCATTTGGGTTTATAATATCAATTGCTTGGGTTTATTATTCCCTGGTCAACCATGGTCAACCACGGTCCAACATGGAATTGTGATAAGGATTGTCTAAATATTACAATAAATGAAGGTCAATCATGCTTATTTTAGTATTTATAATATTTATCTTAGGGTTTATATATGCTGGGTTTATAATATTAGTCCCTTGGGTTTAATATTATTCCCTTGGGTTTATAATATCAATCCCTTGGGTTTATTATTCCCTTAGGTTTATAATATGAATCATGGTCAACCATTGTCAATCATAGCCAACCATGGATGGATGTCACATTGTGCCAAGGATTGTCTCACTATGAAAATAAACCATGTTTATTTTAGTATTTGTACTATTTATATTTGGGTTTATCAATGTTCAGTTTATAATATTATTCCCTTGGGTTTAATATTATTCCCTTGGGTTCATAGTCCCTTAGGGTTTTAGTGTTAATCCCTTGGGTTCGTAATGTCAATCCCTTGGGTTCATAGTCCCTTGGGGTTTTAGTATTAATCCATTGGGTTCGTAATGTCAATCCCTTGGGTTTATAATATCAATCATGGTCAACCATCATCAACCATGGTTAATTATGGTCAATGATGGTTTGATCTCGCATTATGAAAAAAATTATCTCCACTTAAGGTTTATATGCCTTGGGTTTATAATATTAGTCCCTTCGATTTAATATTATTCCCTCAGGTTCATAATCTGTTGGGTTTTTAATATTAATCCCTTGGGTTTATAATATCAATCGCTTGGGTTTATTATTCCCTAGTAAACCGTGGTTTATTATGATGTCAACCATGGTCCAACATGGAATTGTGATAAGGATTGTCTCAATATCATAATCAATGATGGTCAATCATGTTTATTTTAGTGTTTATAATACTTTTCTTAGGGTTTATATACATTGGGTTTTTAATATAGTCCCTTGCATTTTATATTATTCCCTTGGATTGATAATCCCTCAGGTTTATTGTTCCCTTAGGTTTATAATATCAATTATGGTTAACCATTGTCAATCATAGCCAACCATGGTTGAATGTTGCCTTGTGACAAGAATTGGCTCACCATGAAAAGAAACCATGTTTATTTTAGTGTTTATAATATTTATATTAGGGTTTACCAATGTTGGGTTTATAATATTAGTCCCTTGGGTTCATAATCCCTTGGGGTTTTATTATTAATCTCTTGGGTTTATGTTTCCCTTGGGTTCATAATATCAACCCCTTGGGTTTATTAATAACTTGGGTTTATAATATCAATCACGGTCAACCATGATCAACCATAACCAACCATGGTCAACTGTTGTTAATCATGATCCAATCTCACATTATGACAAAATTTGTCTCCATATAAAAATGATTCACAATCATAGACAATCATGGTCAACCATGGTCAAACCATATGGATATGGAAATCGACCATGGTCAACCATGGTCCAACATTATGTTCTGACAAAGATTGTCTCAATATGAAAATCAATCATGGACAACCATGGCTAACCATGGTCAAAAGTTGCATTGTGACAACGATTGCCTCTTTATGGAAATAAAAAATGGTTAACCATGGTCAACCATGTTTATTTTAGGGGGTTTTCCACCCTTCAGTATTGAACTTACTAGCTACTACTTATATTTTCTCAATTTTGACATAACATAATTCCATATATAATATAATATCTCTTTGTATACTATATTATTCTATTTTCGTTACCTCACCCTTGATTGATTTCTTCCCCTCAAAGAGCTATGCGAAGGCAAGGTTGATAACCCTACTCCATAAAAATGATCCTGCTCGGTGAAATCAATCACCTCGATCTCCCCTTTTAGTGGATGGAAGAATGTGATTTTTATATCAAGGGGGGTCGACCCCTTTCTTCCAATGAGTGAGTGGATACCCTACTCTTGATGCTACACATAGTTGGTTCGAGCTCTCTTATTTATGTATTAAGACCCCTCCCTCCCTTTGCTTCTCTCAAAATTGTGTAAGAGACCATTGGCAGAGTTCCAAGCTAGACTATAGTAGGCAAGGAAGTCAGAGGCTTAATTGCACTTTATTGGGGCATGAAAATGTGCTTAGGTGCCACTTTCAACGCTTCAAAGGTTGGACTAGGGGCATATGAACTCGATTTATTTCTTCAAGCCGAGTCATCTCCTATAATTGGATCCATATCGACATCTCAATTTGGAACTATAAAATCTTAACCTTCCCCTCAGAATATTGTGCTTATACCTGTTTAGAGATTCGTTTCATTATGTGCACGCTCCTACCTTTACCATTGCACCTAACTCTTCTCCCATTGCCTCTAGTTCTATAAAAATAAGATCAATGAGTATTCTCAGCTCGTGGTAATTTCCAATGTTTCCATCTGTTCAAGATGTAGTTATAGTGGTAGCTTTTATTACCCAACAAGTAGGCAGTTCCATTATAGCCCAAAAAGGAGCGGTGTTGAATATTAGCCAACTAGTATGGAAGCGGTAGGGTCAAAACCCATTAGCTAAAGCTCATAACACCATCTCCTTCCCTTCCTTGGCTCATAGTCAAAGTTATTCAGCGTTTCAATTGGTCGAAGTTTCATTAGGAGCTAGTGAGACCTCATTGGGTTCTTCTTTGCTCTTTCTTTCACACTTCAGCACCATTAGATTTTTCTCTTTATTTCCACCACCATTCCCATTCTAGTTAGGTGGAAGAGTAACCTTCCGTCCCATTGAGTGTTCATTAGCAGCCATGAGCTCCAATGATTAACAACATTTGAACCATTAGCTTTCGCTATATCAAGGTTCCCTTCCCATTAAACCACTGGTCTGGTAGTAGATGGGGATGGAAATAGTTGATTGGTGGAAATATTATATTGTTCATATTGGTATTAATGGATTGGGCTATTATTATATTGGGAAGGTCTTAGTTGATGGTCCTAGTGAAATAGTATAAGGGGAGTATATTGGGATTCAAATAGTTGATGGGATGGAACTAATATAGTGGGATTGGAGATAGTATAGTGGTAACCGTACCATTATAATCATGACATGGTGATATAAATGATATGGTTGAAACGATCTATTGGTAGAAATCCCACCCCTTACAACTTCCTCAAGGTGAGGTTGATGGGTATGATATTAGTTTATTTCCATAGTGAAATAGTATATTGGGAATGGATTCATCACAGTGTTTCGTTCAGTATTAAGGCGAAACATTGGCTTCAGATCCAACCTTTCTTTTTTCCAACCAACCCATTAGCTCAAGCTCTATCTGATAACTCTCTCCTTATTGACCCCACCCCTGGAGGGCATTATCGGTCGACTGTTGAACCCCCACTCCCTAACCACCCCCGCAGACTCGAGCAAGTTACAAATGGCTTTCTCATAGCCTCATTAAGGGTAGAAACGATATCCCTTTTTCCTCACTTCCTCGTTGTTGTACAAACAATATGGTAGAAACACGATCTATTTCCCACAACCTTTCACATGGTGGAAGTGTAGAAACGATAGCCAACCCTATGGCTTCATAAAGTGACAAATGCCTACCATATCCCATAGTTTTTAGTCGAAGTATTTCCATAGTTTCGTACCATTTAGTTAGCCATGAGCTAAAGAGATTAACTGGTGAAAATTCAACCATTAGCTCTATTATTTTTCTTAGTTGATTAGTTAGTGTAGTGTTAGTTCGCTTTGTGGGATCTCAGTTCGATTAGTTTCCTTCTTAGTTCGCTTAGTTTCCTTCTTAGTTTGCTTAGTTTCCTTAGAGTTAGCATATGAGCTTATGTTATTATTGAGCTTAGTGGGGTTATCTTTGTTAGTTCTTTCAAATTAGCTAGTGTAGTTTGTTTAGCAAGTTGAGTTTGCTTGGTGAGCTTGTTGAGCTTAGTGAGTTCTATTGGGAACTAGTCTGAAAAGCTTTCGTGCAATAATATAGCTCAAGTAGGAGTTCATAAGTAAGTAAATCATTCCCGTTAGCTCATTCATTCATTCATTTTTTTCATTTCTTATTATATACGTTCTAATGCACCATTAGTTGTAATAGTTTGTTTCATTCATTTTCTTAGTTGGATTCGTTTCCTCTAGCGTTATCCTTCCTTTCACATACACTATTGAGTTAGATTGTTTGGTTCTATTATCAATGAAAACCAATAGTTTAATAGCAACAATTAGATTTCATTCGTTCAATCAATTAGTTTCTTTCTTAGTGCTATTATAAATTAACACTAAATATCCTCTATTATAAATTAACACTAAACAGTTCTTTTTATTGCTAATAGTTTGATATCAATTCACACTATCCACTATAGCTAGCGTTCTTTCAATATCTCTATTCACTGTATTGTCAAAGGTAAAATTTTGTTAGTAGTCCTAGTGTCCTGTAACGTTCATAGAAGGCAGGAGGAGAGCTATTAGGCTTGGAGTTTCATATCGTTCATTGAAGGCAGGAGGTAAGTGTTAGTGAATATAGCGCAATAAGCATTGAATATAGCCCATGTAGTGACAGAATATATCAAAGCTTCAATTGTGTAATCTCTAAGCAACTTCTCTCTAATAGTGTGTGAAGGTTCAAAGCGTCTTTCCAAGTGACAAGGGTAAATGGTGTAGCTTAGTCAAAAGTGTATTGTTCAGATTCCACATCAAGGTATAGGTGGTAACTCAGCATTATATATGAGATATATCCATTTTGTTTTTCTTTATTTGTTCCCCACGTCCTTATGGTTTTCAATCTATATGCTGTTGTCTATATCATGTTAAGAAGGGGCAAGGATAGATGCATATGTCCAATTCACATGGGGTAGAGCGTTAGAGATTTCTCGGGTGGGAGAATGCAAGAATGTGAAAGGTGTAATGTGCATCAAGACCTCTATTCATAGGCCTCTATCAAGCGTTAGCAGTCTTAATCCTAATAATGTGGGCAAGCGTTAGCGATCAATCACCAACATGTAGGCAAGCAAAATGGATCAAATATTTGAACTCATGCATGTGTAAGCCGATGTGCGTCCCATGGCCTAATGAAACAAGTTACTAATCCCTATCCCACGACCTTATGCTAGATGTGTAAGCCTCACATAGTACTCCATGAACTCATAACTAACTGCCTCACCTCACTTCTAGTGGAAGATAACCTACAGTAACCGTTTTCTTTTTGGTAAGCAACCTTAAGGGGACAAGCGGTATGATATTCCACCTCATGGGGCAAGATGTAGTAGCTCTCCAACCAAGCTCAAGAAAGTGCACTCATATTTCATCAACCTACAGTAGCCCTCCAAGGTCAAGGGGGATTTTCATAAGCCCTTCTTAAACTAGGTGCAAGTGGAAGCGATCATTACGCAACCTGGAGGCAAGTGTTCTCTTCTTTTTTTGCTCTCAATATCAATCTTCTAGCAAGGCGATATCACTATTCGCCAACCAAGAGTAACATGAACTATAAACCTCAATAAAAAAGCTCAAAGCTACTGCTACTTTGTTTTGCATCCTGATATTGTGGCAGGATCTATGGGTCTGAGGGGCCCTATTAAGTGTTGTTGTCTGTTCTATTGGTTGAGCCGTTGGTTCCTTACACCCTTCCCTCCTGAGCAAGTAGTAGCTCTGTATCTAGAGCGGGATGAAGGGGGAAGTGTCAAAGTGTAAGTCTTGATTACATGGGGTAAAGCACTAGAGTGTCTTCCTCTCCTTTTAGTCGAGCCATCCTTTGTCTTACTAGGAGGTTGAAAATAAGGTACTGTGCTCTGTTCCTCTCTCATGTGTCAATACTAAAATTATGTCCAACTAGGCCTCTTCTTGTGAGTGTCAAGGCCTCTATTGTCAAGGATTCTCTCTTGTAAAGGCTTCTATAGGTTCCGAAAATAAAAATGTGTGTATGAACTGAGAGCATCATAAATAACATAATGTTTCCTGAAAGCATAAAGGGCCATGCTGATTGAAATGTACTCAGAGATGGTGGTTATGATTGGTCCATCCATTGTACTAGCTAAGCTCAAACAAAGTTCTTCTTCAATTGAATCAAACCCAGTCGATTATAGAGAAATTTTGAGAGAATCTAGTCTCCTGAATCTTCTTGCATGCTCTTGACATTGTTGCTGAAGATGCAATAAGTGACCAAACATGAAGAAGTAGCGTGGTAACAATTTTTTTTTACATATTATATATGAGAATATCCAAGGCCATATCACCTTTCTCTAGTGGTATTGACTAACTCACTCGGTCGCTTCCCGTCCCGTACCGTACCTTCCCATACTATACCATTCGTTGAGCCCAACGCACACCCAACAAAATGTGTTCTATCAATTGAATCAATCAATAAGTCTGTGGTGCGACTTCTAGCAATGTGTGTTGTTGTGCCCATTATACTGGTCCACACCAACCCTGGTTTTTGCCTATCAATCTCACCAATCTCATAAAAACTGTAGGTCCTGCTCACTCATCCAATGTGTAAATCAATTAATAATTAACCGATGCTACTTGTTGCCATCTTGCTTACAGTAATTAGTTCACACATGGCACGAACACCTACCTCCATCGAAGGGGTATTGAGAACTGGTAACAATGGGCTTTCTTTGTGCTATTGGTAAAGATCCGAACTTACTGACTAACTCACTGCCTCCTAACTTGCCTCACCTGAGTGACTGATTGACTGACTGACTACCTCCTCTCTAGGGATTGGGGGTAAGAGAACTGGTAAAACAAATATAATAACCTCCAGTTAATGTCGAATTGGTCAAAAATGGAAAACCATCTCCATCCAGGGCACATGGTATTGCAACAGGTGGGGACAACAACCCTCCTATGCCCAAAATTGAATGTCGAATTGGGCAAGGGGGAAAGATCACGTCGAACAACTCACTGCGTATAGGTTCATTCGCATAAGGTTCCCATGAGTAGGTCCATGTTTCTATCACTGCCAATAGTTATCACCTCCTGGCTATGAAAAGGACCCTTGGCTATGACCCATCTATGAATGTACTGGATTACAATGACCACCACCTATTGGCTAGCAATAATGACCTCCTTCCTGGCTCTAGCCCCCCCCCACCTAGCTATAATCGGTTCATCATGATCTGTGGTGTCCTTCATTATGCATCCTAGATCACAAACCAAAAACACACGCCACAAGGTGGTTTTGCATGGCTATATATATCATACAATCTTTCTAATATGCCCCAAATATCCATAAAATACCACTTGAGGAACCTCATGATAATCCCTTTGTATCCATGTTCATTGATAATTCAAATCATTCCTCAAATTAAGGGGTTCATTACATAAAGAAGGGCCATCTAACCAAGTGGACAAAGGGGTTAATCTATCACCATTAGTTTGTCTCGGTATAATGAATGGTGGTGGAGAGATGAAAAGGTAGGCCAAGGGGAAGCACTAGGCACTATCTGTGGACCATCACATGTGTGCCTCTCAGCCAGGACATGGGTGTCATCCAAGCCCATTGCTTTTTTTTTGGCCTTACTTTTGACTTTGCCTTTTTCTATTGAATCTTTTGGGATTTTTCTTGACTAGGGACACTACCATGGGCTCACAGTATACAAGGACATGACAAGTAGTTTTTAATATCAAAGGGGCTTGTTGTTCTAGCCAAACTCTGAGAGTCCCAACAACAGTCTCTACTACCTCAATATTTCTCAGTCAACTTTTCTTTTATTTTGCCAGAATATTGGACTAAACTAGAGTGACCATGGACTTACACCTATATGATTTTCAAGTCATCGATTATTATGAGGAGAGATATACCATCTAGAATCTAAGAGTCTCAATGATATAATAGTAATCTCTAGTAGGATAGGAGTTTAATCCTTCCCAAACACATTCCCTTGTTTAGGTGTCCAATAGATACCTTTTTTCTTCTTTTCTTTTCAATATCCCTTTCATGAGAGAGTCGCTCTTTTGTACAATGAAAAAAAATAAGGGTCAAAGGGAGGCTATATAGCGGGATCAGGTTTTTGGATCTAGGTGATGAAGGCTACATTGGAACATGAAATCTATGAGCTTCTTTCGGGGTATCAGCCTAATACGAAGTGAAAAAATCTCCCCCTTCCTCTCTCTATTTGGAAGTATACTTAAGAAAGCACCTAAAGAGCTACTGTAAAAAATGTTTCCTACAAAGGCTCTTTATTTAGGTGGAAAAATCACTCTATAAACTAGGCTATTGGGGTGGAAAGTTGGTGACAAGGTAAGCTAGGCAGATGACTGACCGGTAAATTCAAATATTTGGGTCAAAATATCTAAACTGCCTACACAAGTGCCTTGAACTCCCCATATTCCTGTTTCCAGCCTAAAATGCAACACCCCATAACCTTTTTTGAAGAGCCATAACTGGAACTACCCATACTACCCTAGGTTCGAATTCGACGCTACCTAATTAAAGTGGCTCCAACAATGTGCTTGTTTTTTCTTCACACATATTAGGTGGATATCAAGTCTTTGGGAGTAGCTATCAGTCACTTCCAAAGTTTCCTTAATAAAGCGCATATGGAGCTACATATTGTTCTACTAGAATCCTAGCAATGGGAAAATATCCTTATCCATCATGATGAGTACAACATGAGTTTGATTCATGCATTTCACTCTACAAGGTTGTTTGCACTAGCTAGATAGTAAACTCAATCTCCATCTCGATCTCTACTAATTGGATATGGAATAGGATCAATAACTTGAGCTGGGTAGCGAACTGTCTTCACCTTCATATTGCTATTACATTCCCATCAGGAAAACCAAGAGGAGCAACACTAGCTCACTGCAACCTTTTGAACCACCTATCCCACTTTTTATAATACCCACCCCTATTACCTATTTGAAACCAGAGGAATGAAACCTAGCATAGAGGGAGTAGGCCTAGTGAACTTGCATCTCGTAACTTACCTGATATTATTTAGGGTCTTGCCCTCACACACATATGATTTCAACCTGCCTTATATCTCTTATACCTCCTATTATGACTACCAAACCCCCAACAATTTATACCATTCTCACATGGAAACCATCAACGTCTTACGAGACATTTAGCAAGATCATTTACCAATATCAAGTCAACAAGAACTTACATTCAACAAGCAATTTGACTAGTAGTTTGACCAACAAAACCAACCTTAATACTATATCCATCTAACTACATGATTTATTAGGCAAAGGAAGATAATTATGCAAATTCCTTTCCTATAGTTAGTAGTGAGACACCCTCCCTAGCTAACTTACTATACTGAACTGATGCACGACTATGAGGCAAGCTATTCCACTGCCTATTCCGCTGTAGATATGAGGCAATACAATAGCAGCGATGACTATGATAGCAAGGAACCCTAAATAAATACAATATCCTAGGCACAAGTCATTAAGGGTGATGCAGTAATAGAGAAGTGATCCAACCTATATGATTGATACAGGGTAAGTGCCCCTTCGGCCTGTGTAGTAATGGGTTAGTGGGCCTCACTCCCACCTTGACATTTTCTTTGGTGACATTGTTCCTCTGTCTAGGAGATTGGTGATTGGCTTATGACTGTTATCATTATAGATGGGTAGTCTTAGTTGGTTGGTATCCCTTGTTGTAATGCATAGTAAGATATGGGTTATTAGCTCCTGACCTGTGTAGTTGTATTATGGGTCTTTGGGTCTTTTCTCAGAAATCGAATTAGTTAGTTGTGGTTCCTGCCATTTATCCATATGCTAAGTATGGATGGGACCGTTACATAGGTGTTGTCTCCATTCCTTTTATTAGTATACCTATACTTTTATAAGTACTTTCCCCTTCTAAGTAGACCTTTACTGTTACTTATTTGGTTTCCTTGATCTATCTTATTGATCCGGTGACCATTGATCTAAGATTTATTGGTACCTTAAACCATTGATTAGTGCTTTCCAAGCAACCTGTACCTATCATTCATTGGTTGATCATTACCCTTTCTCGTACTATGATGATTGGACCATGGACTTGTGCCTCTACCCTTAAACCAATGACCATTGATTTCCCATCAACCATCTGCACGTGACACCTTGCTGCCTCGATAAGTTTTGTTAGGTTCCTAAGATGTTAAGTTGCTGCTCAAAAATTGCATAAGCAATAGCTACTGGCTTTACTGCTGGCGGCGAAATTTTGATCAATAGTTCAACGGTGAAACATCAATGGAAAATCTTAAAACTAATCACAATGAATTGCAAGCTAAGTGTAAGGGTTACCTGGAAGATTTTGAGGGATTTGAACGGTCGAAATTGACGCACGAAGAATTTGCTCCTTTTGCTCCAAATATTTGCTCTCCAACTCAAACGGTAACAATGGTGAGTCCAAAAACCTTTTTATAAGTTTTGAAAATGCAATTTTTTTTTTCAAAACTTCATTTTGTTTGGTTTCACGTGACTTTTAACTTGGGAGCTTGGAGTGTCAAGATTGGTTTTCTTTTCAGGACATTTTGGACATTTTTCGACTTTTTCGAGACGGTTCCATGACTGCTGACCCATCATGGTAGGTATCATTTTTTCACTGGCATATAGGTTAGGGACATCAATTTTCCGTTGCATTATGCATACTAGCCTCCATCAGTTGATACATATGCCATAGGGTCGATCCCATTGTGTTATGGTTCGTAAGCCATCTTCACTCGCCGATTTTTTAAATCATGACACGATGGTAGAGCCATCCTTTACATGGGCATCGTGGTTAGCACCTCACTGACATTTGTTGCCCATGCTACTTCAATTTGAGTAGGCTCGGGAGTCCTCTGTAGTCCCGCCATGACATATGCATTGAAGACTCATTCCTCTTAGCTTCTTCGCTTTGTTCTGGCCTTATACCCTAGAGGCTCCTTTGTGTTGAGTTGTACTGCTGCATTGCATGTTGACTATTTGCACCTTTTGGCCTAGAGCCGGCTTCACTTGGACTCGTGTTTAAGCCAACTTTTGACCATGACGACTGCAAAATCAACCTTGCATACCTTCGACTTCTGCAACTTGACACACCTTGACTCGTGGAAAGAACATACCTTTGAGTGTCACTGACTAGTTTTCGCTCCCCTGCATTGAGCATAGGAATGTTCCACTCCCAGAAACTAGATCATCTGTTTCATCGACACTCATTTTTTCCACTATACCATAGCATTATTTTATTCTTTTTCGAGCTTAACAGAAAAAGACAAAAAAATTAAATATTCCAAAAAGAGCGGGAACGGGACAGTATTTCCATCTATTATTTGCAGCTAGAGTCAGTCATGTTGCCCTTGAACAAAGCACTCAAAACAAAGTCTCCTCCACTTGGGTGGGATTTAGTTTGACTTAGGTATGCCTCAACCTTTGTTATTGAGTCAGTTCTCCCCCGATTGGTTATCTCTTCCAATCATATGGAGGGTTCGTTCATGCCTCCTGCATGACGAACTTATACTAATTCACCATATGATTCCATAGTCACATTGAGTCATGCTTTTGTTCAAGGGAAGTTAGCCTGAGTCGGCCTCTCTGCGGTGTCTCTTGACTCATTTTTCAGTCGGCCATCCCGGTTGTCAGTGTCATGTCTACCAGCACATCAGTTATATTGGTCCTTTACTTGTGCCGGTTTGAGAAGTTCCCCATTGACTTCTTGCTGGCGGGTCTTGTCCTTATCGATGACGACATCTTGCTTTGAGGGCAGGCCTAGACTTGCACCCTGACCATATTTTCATTATTGATAGGTTACCTTGTGCTCAACATCGATCAGTATCATGGGTCTTTGACTGAGTGGTTTCCCTTGTGTTCGACATTAGCTTAAATTATCACACATTGGGATTCGTGCAGTACCTTGGTTTCCATTTGACCCTATTGGTGGATACCTTGCCTCTATGTCAGCTTTCATTATTGTTTGGTTCAGAGGGTTTCTGTCGTGTGCTAGCTACATATTGTGCACGCTGGACACGTACTTCGGTTCGGTTACTACATCCTTTTTCGTCCGATTCCTTCCACATTATTGGCCTACGGGTTACACTCGTGCTAGATTGATGAAGGATGCCTTCATGCCTTCCTTCTAGCGGATCTTTCCCTATCGACTCCGACTCATTGCTCTAGGGAAAAGATCTAGAGTCCATTTGGCAGTACCTTGGGGTTTGCAGTCATTAGTGGTAGATCCTTCGCTATCGATAGTGGGAAACCATCATTGTCTCCTGATCGATAGATTCTTACAGGTGTTCGACTCCAGTTCATTTATTCGCACTTGTTGCTTTGTACTGGGTACCTTGACGCTCATTATCATTATCGGTGAGTAGTCTCCTATTTGTTAACGATATACATCAATGAACGATAATCAAATGATTTCTCACATGGTCGACTTCAGATCATTTATTCCCATGGTGTAGAAATGTACCATGACGGTCGGTGAAGACCTCAGGTTGTATCAGCATTCATTGGTTCACTTGACAGTTGCTCCTGTTGCTGCTAGTTGATACCACTCCACCTTATATGTTGCAGTCATTCATGGTGACATTCTATATGCGGACACCTGAGTTTGCAGTGTAGTACCATCCTTTTCCATCATGTTCAGTTGGTACCTTTTGGGATCAGTCTTTGATATCAGTGATCCGTTGTATCTTTTAGCATCATTGATAGTGTTATATGTGATATTCAGACATGTACTTGTTCGATCACGATCAGATGATCCATTATGTATTTTCCAGTCATTTATACTTGTATACTTAGTTTATCCGCTTGTACTTGATATGTGGACATGCTTTGCTTTCTCTGAGCATGGGTATGCCTGCCTCAGACGATGTTTCTTTCTGATCTTCTTTTGTGGCTTGGCAGACTGAATTCTGGTGAAGTACTCCTTGGCTTTTGGAAGATTTCTTTTCCATGTACTTGCTTAATATATTTTGGCCATCATGTACCCCTTCTGACCTCATATATTAGGGGGCATCTGTTATAGCTCCAAATCTCACTATTATGGTTTGTGATGCCTGCACTTATGG
>APFE031042672.1:0-22140 GCA_000404065.3 Pinus taeda
TCTGCTAGGATCTGAGTGGCTCCCTCTTCAAAAAATTTCATTATCCAAAATAGATATATTTAGCTCTTTTCTAATGGAGATTCTTAGGTATATAATCTATACATAAAAATCATCGATGCATCTCTCTATCAAGAATCCTCTAATCCTTCTTCATCCCCCTCCACACCCCCCCTCCTCCAAATCCCCCTACTAGGTTGTTCTACTTTCAAGACACTTTAGAGGAGCTCCCATCGTAGAGCTTAAGATAGACTTCATTAGATCATCAAATAGAGAAACTCTAAGAAGGCCGAATGCTAGAGAAAAACTACCTTAGCATAAAATACCACTCTGCAAACTCTACCATGAAACCAATATTCTATTTGCAGTTTCTTCCTCCTAGCCTTCTGTTAGCAAAGATGGGTCTCCTCAATCTAAGGCTCCTCCTAGACTCCATCCTGGGATTACGAAGTCAACCTTGATAAACCCCATGCACTATCCTAATGACCCTCTCAGACAATGCATCAGATCCTTCACAATGATTGAGGGCTTGCATGTCGACACCTCTCCTCTCTCGTCCCCTCTCTTCCAGCCTCAGCTTCTAGTTCCATAACCACTTGACATGTTCTTATGGAGATTTCACTATATATTCATTGTTTGTATTTTTCATTGTCTTTTTAGGAATATATTAGCTTCTTGTAGTTCTATTATTAGAAATTTCCATGTTGTTATCATGGTAGTTATAACAGTTTCCTTTGCATTCGCACAACGAATGACTTTGGAAGTACTCTTTTAGTCCCACTGACTTAATATCCGTGATCATTCATTGGAGGATGAGAAAATTATCCATCTTATATTATCATGGCATCATATAAATGTTGGAAAAAGGAAATAAGTAATTAGAACCCTACCATACTAGTATGAAATTAATTATTCTTTAAAAACTTATTTTTCTTTTTGGGGGAGCTTATTATGGTGCCTAAAGATTGAAGAAAGGAAAAGGGAATTACAGTGTGCACACATGTATATAAAAGTGGGGTGCATTCTAAAGCCTCACTGAATATGTAGGTGATTGATAACTTTGTCTGTATTTGTGATGATAGTTTGCACACATGTATATAAAAGTGGTATACATTCTAAATCTTGACTGAATATGCAGGTTATTGATAACTCTATCTATATTTCTAGAGAGAGTGTGTGTGTTTTCAATTCATATCCTACTTATATATCCACGAGACCTATTTCGGTATCAACTTAAGTCAAGATTTATTTTGATTCAGATAAAATAAATGCTAAAATCAATTCATATCCTACTTGTATATCCACGAGAAATTTTTCAGTCCCAGCTCATGTGAGGATTGAATTGGGTTCAGATTAAAGAAATGCTAAAATTAAA
The DNA here is from genome assembly GCA_000404065.3 of Pinus taeda. Taxonomy (NCBI): domain Eukaryota; kingdom Viridiplantae; phylum Streptophyta; class Pinopsida; order Pinales; family Pinaceae; genus Pinus; species Pinus taeda. Next base: position 1,373 of record APFE031042672.1, read on the forward strand.
TATCATTAAATTATCCTGTGTAGGATCTGATATATCTGGAAGCATTTAGTTTATTTTAATCCCCCAAGGGTTTGTGAAGAGAAATGGGTACCTTGGAATGAGACCATAGAAGTGCTGGCGATGATTGACATGTTGCTAAATAAGCCAGTTAGGTCGAATATTCTTGAATCCTCATCAGAGACATTACCACACCCATTACTACATCTCACACTAACATTTCTTGGCAATATTACTTGCACTAAAATTTCATTTGAGGAAAGAGAAAAAGATTCACAAAACACCCAGAAGCCTATCGTGACGAATTTTAACCATTGATGTATGAATTTTCATGTCTCAGTGGTAAATAAATACAATTACGTAGTCTAATGGATATGTGTGTGCTATTTTAAATAACCATTCTTATTCCTCCTCAAACCAAGCTTGGAAGGAAGATAGATTTCCTCCTATGAAATAAACATACACATGCCTCCTCAAAACAAGCTTGAGAATGACATAAATTTACATGGTCTTCCTTGATCCTAGCCTTGCACCTTTCCAAAACTTCTCCAACATATTTCAGTACGGAGGAAAAATATTTCTACAAGCTTTTGGATATCTCTGAAATATACAAAGCATGTCACTCCAACTGATATGTGGGAGTATTGGTTTCATTAGTTATTTCTGAAAATCATGGATGCTGCTCGGACATAGTAAATCATATCGACTTCAAACAGAGAATGTGGGGAATACTGAGAATTGTGCTGGGATGTCTACAATTTTTGTTAAGAAACTGCATGCGTACCACACATCTGATCGCTCTCCTTCTGTATAAATTCTGCAAACATGACTGTTGTCACAGCAAGACCTTTAAATCAAGAAAAATAATCAGTTTGATAACAACACATCTCAGTAACAATAATGAAAGGCAAAGAGGAATGAGGAAAATACCATAGGCATGACCAATAATATTTTTATATCTAAAGTCGATGGTGAGTGCCAAGTAGATGCACATGAGTATCCCATTTATTTATGTAATGTATATTTTGCCATACATCAGCTTTTGAGGTGTGCATAACTTACACCCATGGAAGACAAATCAAACATGAGTATAGATTCATTATTGAAAATGTATATGAGATGGCTTCCTGACTTCCCACTATTGCTGCTAAGTTAGCCACTATGAAGCTTGGCCATAATTCAACTTTTGCATATAATTCATTCTTATATTAACACTCATACAAGTGTCCTAGTTCTGGATTCAAAATTCTTGTTAGAAAAGAAACTTTGGAAGTGTTGATGACCCCAATATGACCAAATTGTTTTCACAAGTCTACAAGTCTATCCAGTTCAGTGAAAAAGCATATTCTATGCTCCTTTGTTATATAAAATACAACTTCCCAACTTTTCAATATCTTCAAGGCATAATAGACTTATATGCTATCTTGATGAAAATGTACTCACCTAGTATCAACATATAGAAGTTGCTCTATATGTCCTCTTTGAGTTGGGAAATAAATGAAACCTCCCCCATGTAGGGGAGAATCAAACAAGGATAGAGAACCCCTATGAAAACTATCTGTCATTACATACCATATTTTAAATTGATTATTTCTTACTGGATTTAAGTGTCGTGGAACCAAATACGTTTGCTCACCTTAATTGCCAACTGTGAGAAGTGTCCTAAATCAACAAACATAGACTTGTCACCTACCAATCATCCCTGATATTCTTCAATATAAGCACATAAAATAAAATTTCTTTTGTAATTAAGAGCTAAAGAGCTTTTGGTTTCAGCTGTAGTGCCATCCATTTGTTTAAGCTCTTTTTATGTTGATGTGTAGTAGGTGGATCGTTGCCCCTCTCTACCTATCATGCAAGGGTTGTTGTCCTTGGGGCTAATTCATTGCAATCTTGTTGGTTGTTTTCTTGCGGGGTGACGTAGGTGGTGATATGCTGAAGTTTTAACCAACGATGTCTTTTTCTTTAATTCACCACTTAATGGAGCCTAATTGGTAGCTGGTACATGTTGTGGTGCCTACTGTTGTTTCTTATCTTCCAATATTACTTCAACCACTGAGTCCTCATCTGATGTATCAATACCTGTAACATTTTTTGCTTCAGCGTCCTTGGATTCTCCTTGTTTTTCTAGTACCTAGTTTGATGTTTGTGTTTGGTTATTGACCATTAAAGGCTCATCATATGATGTGTCAATGTCATTAAAGATTTGTGCTTCTGCCTCCATAGTCTTTACTTGTGTCTTAATAGAAATATCCTGTAATGTTATTTTCTTCTTTTTATACCAGAGTTTCGTGAATTTCTTATGCATATTAATATTAATAGTACCCACAGATTCCATCCAAGGATATTTCAAAACAACATCCATGTTATCCATATCTGAAATATAAAAATCACAATGCAACACATACTTATCCATAGAAAGCTTCAAATCTTTATAAACTTGAACATCCTCATCATCAACCTGCGTGTTTTCAATCTGTTTTGTTGAAACTTGCAATTTTTTGCCAAATTAACATTGATAAAATTATGCTTGCAGCTAGGATTTATAGACACAATGATCTTCTCCTTCTGAATACATCCATGAACCTGCAATAAGGAGATACCAATAGAAAATAACCCTTTAGGTTTCTTGGTTTCCTTCTTTCTTGTAAAAATAAAATCTTTGCTAGGTTGTGTGCCTGTATGTCTGAGCTTAGTAAGAGGATCCAAAAAATTAGATTTAGGGTCAAAGTGGTCACAAATGGATTTTGCAAACATCTCCCAAGTAATTGTCCTTGGATAAAATTTAGAATGCGACTACCACCATTGCCATCTTTCTTGGTCCAAGTAAATGGATGCCACACGTAGTTTAGTTTCATCATCTACGATGTGATTCAAAGTGAAATATTCTCTCATTTGTGCCAGCCATATTTCCAAATTAGAGACATCAAATTTGTACATCTTCATCGAATTTCGATCTAAGAACTGGAATTTCAGATTCGCGCTGCAGCTGTCTCGCGTTCACAATTTTTTTTGAAAAAGAACTCATTTTAAATCAGCGATATCTACCTCATCTGTACTCTGATTCGACTGATTTTTTTTTTTGAAATTGGGTATATTTTCAAAGAAATTAGATCTACAATTAGATTATGCAAATATTGCCCCAAAACATATCAATCTGATCTGCAAACTCGCCACCCCTAAAAATGTCTACAACGCAGCTGATTTTCAAATCAGCGATATGTCCCTCATCTAGACGCTGATTCGATCGATTTTTTTTTTCAAAATTGGGTATTTTTTCACAAAGAATTCATATCTACAATTAGATTCTACAAATATTTTCTCAGAACATACAGATCTGATCTGCAAACTCGTTGCCCTGAAAAATATCCGCAACACAACTGATTTTTAAATCAGTGATATCTCCCTCATCTCGACTCTGATTCGGCCGATTCTTTTTTTCAAATTGGGTAATTTTCACCAAAAACTCAGATCTACAATTAGATTCTATAGGATTTCCACCAGAACATACAGATCCGATTTGCAAACTCACCACCCCGAAAAATGTCTACAACACAGTTGATTTTTAAATTAGTGATATCTCCCTCATCCGGATTCTAATTCGGCCGATTTTTTCTTTTCTTTTCTTTTCTCTCTCTTTTTTTATTTTATTTTTATTTTTATTTTTATTTTTTCAGATTGGGTTTTTTTCCCAAAAAACTTAGATCTGGAATTAGATTTTGCAGATTTTGCTCCAAAACGTACATATCTGATCCACAAACTTGCCGCCCCTAAAAATGTCTACAAAACAGCTGATATTTAAATCAGCGATATCTCCCTCATCCAGACTCCTATTTGGCCGATTTGATTTTTCAAATTGGGTATTTTTTTGCAAAGAACCCATATCTGCAATTAGATTCTGCAAATATATCACTACAGCATACAAATATGATCTTCAAAGTTGTTGCCCCAAAAAGTTCCTGCAAAAATAATAAAAAAAAAATCTTGTTTGCCCAAGAAACTGCTCTGATACCACTTTTTATAGATCTGACCTGAAAATATATGCGAATACAAATATACCCAAGAAATAATAAGATATAAATAGATAGAAATGTTTCACTTTATTAATAGAACCCTTAAGGTAGAGCAACACCATACATTCACTCCTTAATGAAGGAGAACACTCCATAAGCCATACACCTATTCATACAATAATCCTTGACCTCTCTCAATGGGGAGTCTTTAGCCTCTATATAGGTCTCATACATACAATACCATGGATCATTACCATGGTTCCCTCAATACCATCTATCTAATTCCATGAGCTTATTACATTATTGCTAACTACTTATGGTCCCTTACATAATATGGGTTAACCAACTTATTTATTACTATAGCCCATCCCATTATTACAATATTCCCTTCGGTACGTCCCTCTCTACCCCATATTATCCCCCCTATGTATACTACATGATTCAATTATATTAGCATTCACTCTCTCAATTTTTTTTTGTAGAGTACTAAATATCTTACATAAATAATCACCTCCATTTGAAAATATTCCTATAAGGGAATTTTGTAAACCTTGACAATCATTCGCTGAAAACATTAATTTAACTTTTTAAATATTTTTTAAGACATACTAATAAGCTGGACTAGCTTGGATCCTTTTCTCGTAGGTGATTTATAGAAAGTTAAAAAAAAAAAGACAAATATGTAATGCAAAAGACTATTCCTCTAAGAGACTCTCAGCCATCCACTTTGTTCTTACAAAGGATATTAAACATGCAATAGGCTCAGATGGCTCTGAAAACCTTAGCCACAAATTTAACAAAGGGCATTGTACCTGTAGAATGGGTAAGCCTTTTTCCCCTTTTAACGCTCATCTTGAAATAACCCTAACGCTCAAAAAATTGAGTAAGGATTAATTAACCTCAACTCAAGATAAACAAGTTGAGACAATGTCGACAACCTTAAAGGTAAACAAAAAAACTTACCCGTTAAAGCAGATAGGGGGCATAGAGACACAAAAGATCGCATGAATTTGCATGCCAGAATATGAATAATGGTTTTGCCTCTAGAACATTGTTTAACAAATATAAATATGAAAGCTTTTTTTTGGTCATGGAACCAAAGACATTTGGTCACCTTAATTCACAACTCTGAGAAGTGTGCCAAATCAAAAAACATAGCCTCAGCTCCTGTCTACCATGAATAATATTCTTCAATATAATCACACGAAATAACGTTTCTTATGTAATTAATAACTAAAGAGTCAAACGAGAATGCCTCTCTCTGAAAACCTTAAAGAGGGAAACCTATAATGCAAATGACTATGCCTCTAACAAACTCTGAGCTATCTACTATGTTCTTCTGAAGGAAGCTAAACATGTGTTAGGGTGAGATGGGTTTGAAAATTTCTACAACCTTAAACGAAAATAAATAACTTACGAGTTAAACTTGCAGATAAGAGGGATAGAGAAGCAATGCATGGCATGGGTTTTCACTGTAGAATGGGTTCAAATGGGTTTGCATCTAGAACCTTGAGTAACCAACATAACGGGTATGGGAACAACCGTCTCAGAAACCCTTCGAACTACCTTCAATCCAATGATTTGACATTCTCCAATAGTCTACGATATAATCCAATGGTTCAGAATGATGACAGGTGTGAAATACTTCTCAAAGGGAATGTCTTACGACGTAAATATACATATCAGATTAAAATATAAAACATATAAATAGTACTTATAAATTAATATCTTTTTTACCGTATAAATTAAAATAAAATATGACATATAAATGTTACTTAAAAATTAACATCCATTTTAACATATAAATTAAAATAATGATTGCATAAACATCTTTAAATTTAATTAATAAGTGATAAAAATTTAATATTTTACAATATAACAAGAATATACCCAGAAGAGAAAGATAGAAAGAGAGAGGGAGAGAGGGAGATGAGGGAAGAAAATCATAATGCCATGGGATAACACCATGGTTTATCAATACTATGGGCCATATATGCTTTTCATTATTATGTTACAGATCTAGGCTTTTAATTATTCAATTACAATAACATGGGCCAATACCATGGCTTATCAATACCATATGCCAAAAAAACATAACTTATTTCAAAATCAAAATATTTTTCAAATACTTTATTTTAATTTAATTTTATAACATTTTTTAATTAAATCTAAAATGAAAAAGGTTATAAGTACTATTGAGGTATATCTAAACCCTCCATCCTCACAAGTACTAAAAATATCCCATAGAGAGGATAGATGCATTTTAACCAAGAATCAAAGTAGAGAGAGAAAACAAAGTGACTAACAATGATAGAGGAAAGAAAGTGCATAATTCTTTTAAGTCTTTTATTATTGTATTTTCTTTGACATGATTGATCCAAAATATAGATTTAATATTTAACAACCAATTATATATATTTTTAATTTAGATACTTTTTAAAATATAATACAATAGGATCATATTTAAGAGAGATAGTGAGATGGAAGGGGAATAGAGTGGGGGAGAGAGACAGATGCATTGATTTTAGTGTAGATGTTGACTTCTGATTTGATACAACTAGATGTATGATTTACATTAATTTAGAAGTAATTAGATTAATAATGTGCATTTATTTTAGTGTAAGCACATCTCTTCCCCCTCCATCTATATCTCTATCTCCAATTTTCTCTCCTTCTTTATCTCTTTATATCGCCCCCCAAACATACACACTCTCTCTCCACATCTATCTATATATCTCTCTCTCCATCCTTTTTCCACTCCCTTTCTCTCTCTCAACACTTCTCTCTCATATCTATATCTTTTCCTCACCCCCAAAACATGAAAACTCTCTCTTACTGTGAGCACATAAACATTATTCATGAAGTGAATTGATTTATTTGTTAAAATAATTCAACCATAAATACAATACTTGAATTTTTATCTTAAATAAAATGTTCTCTTACCCAAAATGTATTCTTCTTAAAACTATAAATTGTTCGTAATTCACTATATTCTTATTATTCAAATTTTCTATTGTTCAACATTCTTACATTGTCACTTTACACTTGAACATTTTATTTCATCATTTTTCATCATTCATGTTACTGAGAGTCTCTCTCATATTAACAAACTTAAACAAAGTTAAAGTTAAATTGACCTATTAAACATATTTACAATATTCAAAATAATCAAAATAATTATATGTTCAACAAATTTTGTATGAATCCACACGACTGAAACCAGCATAGATCCATCTTAACTTCAGATCTATCAAGATTCTAGAGGGATCAAATCTCTCAAGGTGCAAACATTTCCTCAAGTTTTGCACTCAAAAACAAGTTTGCACCTCGAGATATTTAATCCCTCTCGGGGCTTGATAGATCCCAGGTTAAGATGGATTTAAGTTGGTTTACAAAACTAAATCATCATGAACCATTAGATATGTAAGAACTTCTCATCAAATCATTATGAAAGTCTAATCAAGCATATAATCCAAATCCTTCATCAAATCATTATCAAATTCTAATCAAGCGTGTAATCCAAATCCTTGATCCAAATCCATGGATCCATAGATGACGAGTATTATGCAAAAAATATTATTTTGTTTTGACATTCAAAGGTTTAGTTGTTGCACGTGTGTTTCTTACATTTTCACTTATGTTTCTTGCAAATTAAAAACTAAAAAATCAATTATATTTTTGTGAATTAAAAGCTATAAAATCAACTATACTACTATGTTGCTTATACATCCATGTTCTATAATTTCTACTCTTTTTTTTTTTTTTTATCAATTAAAAAAAAAATTAGTTTCACAATCATTAAAATCTAAATTAACACTTAGGCCTCTAGTATTCATATTTTTGGTAATTCACATCTCAAAAATCTATATTTCCAATTTTAAAATCTAATGTGCAAATAATCCTTCAGATCATTTAAGAAATTGAATTAAGATGCGAACACTCTTCCTTTCCTAAATTTACATGTAGCTCCTGCTAATGTCTGTAGTGCGATGCAAATAGCTATGTTTATGGTAATAATGGTGGATTTGAAATCAGAGACTACCAAAGATTGCAACGATATTTCAGTCAAAAGCTGTGAACTCTAATGTATGTAGGGTTCTTCAAATTTAATCCATGATCTATCTCGAATTTGAATCTACTTAGAAAATCATTCTGTGGTTTTCAATATTTAACAATTTTAGATATATTTAAGTGCCATTTCTGCTTTAGAATTACATTGATACTTGTAAAACAAAGAAGATCGCTTGGAGTTCAGCTGGGCCATGAAGATCTCTACTCTAAAAATTATGTGAGATGTATGCTCCAATGTTGAATCATCGAACATAAATCAAGTAGATATTCCAGTTATAAGACATCACAATTTTAGATATAGTTAAGTGCCATTTCTACTTTAGAATTACATTGATACTTGTAAAACAGAGAAGCTCACTTGCAGTTCAGTTGGGCCATGAAGACCTGTACTCTAAAAAATTGAGTGAGATGTATGCTGCAATATAAAATCATTGAACATAAATCAAGTAGATATTCCAGTTATAAGACATCAAGTATATATTCCAGTTACAAGTTTCAAAAATTCCCATAACAAAAATTATGCCACTAGAAATTAGAAATTCTGACACTTGGCCGTGTTTTATAGTTTGTTGTATTGGAGCGTACTACATCACTAAGCTTTGCCAAACATCTTGGAGACAAACTTCTTAAAAGTTACATAGCACTATAAATTACTGTAGAATTGCCAACTGAAAGCATTAGCATATACTAATGTTGTTTCTCACAAATGATCTCCAAGCATGCCCCATGAAGGCAGAAATTGGTCTCATGACAATTAATGGGTCTGAGGTCTCCATTTTCTGTGTAATAACTTTTATCAATTTATTTAACAAGATTAGTAATATATGTTTATATATGTCTATCAAATCAATTTTGTTTATTAGGGTTACAATATTTGTATGAAAACCGATGAGTTCTCACATTGAGAAAATTTCATAGGTAACATGAAAAAGAGGTCAAGAACACTAAAATAAGATAAACAAAGTTTTAAGCTAGTGAAATGTTAACAAATTATTTTTTTAAATTAAAATAAAAGAATATTTTAATTATTTATAAAGTTTTAACTTTATAATTTGTCATGGCCAATGCAAAATTAATAGTAGTCAACATGAAAATACATTTCTAGAGCCTTATCTAGAGAGAAACTAGTAATATTTTTTTAATTATTTATAAATTTAAACCTTATGACTTTCCATTTCTAGAGTCTTACTTAGAGAGACCAGTAATATTTTTTTAATTATTTATAAATCTAAACCTTATAACTTGCCATGGCCAATGCAAAACTAATAATTGTCAACGTAGAAATCCATTTACTTCATTATACATATTAAGTTACTAAAGTTAAAAAAATTATAAGAAATAACTTAACTATAACTTTATTTAAAATAATTACTATTATTATTAATAATATAAATAATATATATATTAAACACAAATATCTTTAGAAAAAAACTTGTACAAGATTCTTAACCATCTATATTGACCCCACTTTGTTTTGGAGATTATAGACTTTATTATGATACCATCAACCAATACAATGGCTAATCAATACCACATGCCAAAAAAACCATAACTCATTTCATATAACATAGGTTTACATTACATTTCTTTTAATTAATGAACTTAATTAAAAGGGAAAAAAAAGAGTAGCTACTTCGAAAATAAATGTCTACTTTTGGTTTATGTAATTACTAAGAATATTTTGAAATATTCTATGGAGGTAGACAGAGAAATCAATATAGGTTATAATCAAGAAAACTCAAGAAAAGGGAGAGGGGAGACTATAAAACACACCAATTGATAATATAATGGATGACAAGTTTCCAATATTGGTCCATCCTCTATCCTCTATTCCCCTTGTTGAGTTCTGACTCAGAGTTGGAACATGCATCTAATTCTGAAGCCTTTAGCCCGATCACTAGTGACTGCTTGGCTCGACACTCACTTTTGTTGCGAGTGGAGCTTTCCGCTTTTTGGAACTCACACCACTTTCCACTGTCCTTTTTCAGCTTCACGACAATGTTCTTTGCTTGTGGCTTTGGTGAGTTGTCCTAGGCCGCCCCGCCTTGGCTTTGTCCTTTATTCTACGGTTTGGGGACACCTTTCCCTTACTTAAGATTTGCAAATCCAAAGTCTCATGTCTTCTGTTTAAACTTTTGCTCGATCTCGACGACATATCGGTATGTCTTGCCAAGCAAGGAAATGATCAGGAATTCTATTTCATCCTAGATGTACTTCTATAGCAAGCATTGGTATTTGAGTAACAAATGCTACTCCAAATCCTTGATACCCAACTTTGTGCAAAGGGTATGAAAAATATTGGTAAACTCCAGAAGGTCTTTGTCCCTTCCCTGCTGCAGCGTGGTCCACTTTATGTATTGATCCTCATAGCTTCTGACAAAGTATTACTACTCCTTCATGGCAGCCTGGAATGAATTCCAAGAGGGTTCTATTGAAAACAGTGAGGCTGTACTTTCATCCTTTTTCTTGCAGTAGGTTTCCCACAAGTCCTTGACTTGGGGGCGGCTTTGAGAAGAGCGAAAGTAATCTTTTCCCACCCAAAAAAACCATGAACAAAAAAATACCCTTCTAGCATATTTAACCATTTATCTACGACGTCTACATTTATATGACCCTCAAATATGGGAATGTCAAAGTTAACTTGTACCTTAAACGGTGTGGCACTTCCAAAGTAGCTACTGAAAGTAGATGTGTCACCCTTGGGTAGCCGCTGAAGGATCTGGGCAAAGTTGTCCATCATCACGTTACTTTGTCACTCGAGGGCCTCTTTGAGCAATATTTTGATAGAATCTCCTACCTTGTCATCTTTCTTTTCATCTACCATTGGAGGCCATCGGGATTTGTGAGGCTGGTGTTGCAAAGGTTCAACTAGTTCAAGCCCTCACTCCTTATATCCCAACCTCTTTAGGGACATGCACGCAAAAATAGAGAAAGTGCATACCACTCTGATACCATTGATCCAGATTTAGAAATGAACGCAAAAAAGTACAAAAATAAACACAAATACATAGATACAACAAAAATAATACTTGATTTTATTAATGGAGAATACTGAAATATGCTTACAAACAGAAATGGAAATAAACTAGCTCGGGCGATGGTAGTTTATCTCTGAGAAGAGATGTGGCAGCTACATGCCTCTGAACTCCCTTACAATGAGGCTCAAGGGCATTTTTATTATTGAACAATAAGAGAAAACCCTAAACAACCAAAAACCTAACCTGAGGAGATGTAACACCAAGAGTTTATGGACCCTGTTGGGGTGAGTTGGACGATGAACTTCTCGGGGTCGCGACTTGGTCATATTATCTCCGTTTGACATGCATGATAACCCATTGGATAGATCTCTCTAAGGACTATGAAAAAAAGATGATATAAGACAAAAAGTCATTGGCAGTAGATTTCAAAAAAATGTTGTTTAGGGCCTCAAAATGACTCCGATCGTTTTAGGACCCAAAAAACTTCTAAAAATAGTAAACTATGCTATAATTAAGGCAACTGGAAAACTGAAAGAAGAATTGGTGGGGGTCCAAGTGAAATTGGCAGGTGGCAACCAATATCCACCTACATCACTATATATTTTTTATTTATATGCAACATTTTTCATAATTTTGACATATGTATATTTCGATTTATATGCACATCCTTGTATGTCATCTCTGTGGAGATACTCTATGTACCCACTTGCATCTAGGAATTATCTAATCGTTAACAAAGAATTTGACAATCCCAAATTTACAAAAGCTAAGAATTTTTAATACAATATGAAAGCTAAGTTGAAAAAATATAAATATTTTTAAATTTTGAATCATTAATTATAAATAATTTAAACTTATACTATTATTTAAAATGCATATGACTAAGTAAGCCAATTTCAATAATTTTAAATATATATTTATTTAGTTGGATCTTTTAAATACAAATTAATTTTCATTTTTTAATATATTTTTCTATAATAATTATGTAAACTATAAATAACTTAAGACTAAATCATTACATTAACTTAATAACTTGAAATATCATCAGTAGTTCTTCAATTTTATCCTGCTTTCACTCTTCCTGTAAATCACCCAATTCTGAACGAAGAGAACAAATAACATCATTTTTAAATTTTTTAAGAAAAATATTGATTTATGCACTCATAACTTCTTCATTGGATGATCTGTATATCTCTATACCAACATCAAAACTCCTCATTGAAAGATTCCTCCAAATACCATATATTTGTTCAAGAAGATTTTCATCACATGCATGAGTATATCGGGGGGTTCTTACTAAACCAAAGAAAAAAGTTTAAAAATGTATAGGAAAGAAACAAAAAATTGCAAGAAAAACTATGTGAAAAAGAAAACCAAATTAGAGCAAGTCACTAAGGTCAATCCCCTAAGCACCTCCCCAACAACGACACCAAAGTGTTGGGTGGAGTAGATGGTATATTAATGGACCAAAATTTAATTTAAATATGAGTTTCTTGGGCTTTAAGACACAACATTGGAAATCAAAGACATATCCTTCACCAAACCTGCAAAACAAGACCCTAATTTGCCTAGAAATTGTTCACTCGTTGAGCTCTTGCAGTACTACAATTTTTCACTTTCCCCGTACATCCAAAAGAAAATTGTTGTGCTCCTAGTTTAGGAATCAAATATGCGATCTTACATAAAGAGAGAAAATCATTCTTTGTTCTACTTCTTCAAATCGAGAGATGCCTCAAACCAAAGGTCCAAAACAACGTTTCAATCCAAAAGAAACATTTGCAACAGGAATGAAATAACAACACTCTTAACATAAAAACCAAGTTGGAATAAACAATGATGAAATACCAACAAATCCTCAACAAATATTGGTATAATATTTATTCCAAACCCATATCAATCAATCAAATCAAACAAAAGGATCAAAGAAGATAATCACTCACACTTGCATACTAGTTCAAAGCTTATTAAAAAAATAAGTCAACCTTGATTAACTTACTTCCTTGGTCAGATATAAATTCTTGAAATATTATGTTGTCACTATTCTTCTGGAAAAGGCATAAGGAAAATACTATGTGGTGTTGTTGATGGTTTCTTGGAGATGATACATGCTTGTGACCAAACTTTGAAAACAATACAAGGTATGCACTAAAGATATGAAGCATTTCGGTTTATATATATATCAACTCTAGTCTAAATGTGTAAAGCCAAATAAATCGAGAACAATATTACAAACTTTGCAAGTTATAGTTTAATTTGACCACACGATATGAGTCATACATCCATTCAACAAAAGACTTTATAATTCACCAAAATGCTTCATATTTTCAACCATCATGACCATATAATGTGTTACCCTCAAACCCCCTACGACTCCCACCGCTACGTAATTTGTGCAATGAAGGGGGGCTCTGCGCCCCTTCTAAACCCCCAGTTAACTACGTGGGCTAGTCATGGAAAGAATATAACACAACCCAACATTCTCCCACTTGTTGTTTTCTTTCCACACGGGACCACAAGAGAACTTAATCATTTATCCAGCCCTGCAACACCCATTGTTTCTCTACACCAAGAGAACTTTTCAGAGCTCATAGATTTTGTCCATGCATCTGCAATATTCTTCAAAGTGTCCACCTTTACTAGCAACACCTTTTTGTCTTCCATCATATCCCTCACAAAGTGATACTTAACATCAATGTGCTTTGTCTTTGAATGGTGAGGAGGGTTCTTTGCCAAGAAAATTGCACTTTGGTTGTCACAGTCTATCCTTATAGCTCCCTGTACTAACCCCATACTTGAACACAATCTCTGCAACCAAACTGCTTCCTTGCTTGCATCAGTGGCTACCATGTATTCTGCCTCTGTAGTTGATAGTGCCACTACAGATTGTTTCTTACTCATCCAACTGACTGCACCTCCAAATAGGTTAAACACATACCCACTTGTAGATCTTCTCTGATCCAGATATCCAGGCCAGTCTGCATCAGCAAAGCCACGAATATCCAACACTGTCCAATCCTGGTCTTCCTTGGTAGCACAAACCATAATGACTAGTGCCACGCAAATACCTGAAAACCCGCTTCACTGTTATCCAATGCTCCTTTCCTAGTTTTGAAATAAACTTGCTCAATACTCCCACTGCATGTGCAATGTCTGGTCTAGTACAGACCATTGCATACATCAGGCTACCGACTGCACTTGCATATGAACATAGGACATGTCCTCTTCCTCTTCTTGTGTCTTGGGACACTGTTCAATAGATAACTTTACACCTACAGGAATAGGAACCTTCACCAGTTTACTATCCTGCATATTAAATCTCTGCAATATTGTCTTGACATACTTCCTTTGGTTTAAGCAGAGCTTCCTCTTTTCCCGATCTTTTTTTATTTCCATGCCCAAAATATAGTTTGCAGCACTAAGATATTTCATGTTGAATTTGGAGGAAAATTAGGCTTTCAAATCCTGGATAATTTCTTTATCATTTCCAACCAGTAACATATCATCCACATACAAGACCAAATAAATAACATGGTCACCAATTAATTTAAAATACACATAGTGATATGTTTTGCTTCTGGTGAAGCCAAGTCCGTGTATAAATGTATCAAATTTCTCCTACCACATTCTCGGTGATTGTTTTAACCCATACAGAGACTTCCTTAACTTGCATAACAGTTCTTTCTTACCCTTCACCGTCAAGCCTTTAGGTTGCTTCATGTAGATTTCCTCTTCCAGATCCCCATGAAGAAATGTTGTCTTCACATCCATCTATTTTACCTCAAAATCAAAAGCAACAGCAACAGATAAAAGTAATCTAATAAAAGCTACCTTCGCAACAGCAGAAAAAATATCACCAAAACCAATTCTCGGCACTGGGGAATAACCTTTTACTACCAACCGAGCTTTGTATTTCTCCACCTTTCCTTTTGCATTTGTCTTCTTCTTGAACACCCATTTGCTGCTAATGGGTTTCATTCTAGCCGGCAACTCCACCAGATCCCAAGCCTCATTTTTGTGCAAAGAAGCCATTTCATCAACCATGGCCTCTTTCTCGAGTTTTCCATCCTCTGAATCTACTGCTTCCTTCACAGTTATGGGATCATCATCACTAATAGATAAATAAAAAATTGAAGAGAAAGCAGATGGACTATACCGTTTTGGCTGCCTTCTTTCTCGAAATTATCTTCTCACACTCAAAGTTTGTGGCTCTTCATCTTCTGATTCCTCCTCCGTTGTAGAGTCTGATTCTTCCTCCTTTAGCTCAAACTCTATCTTCTCAGGTTCCTTTGGTTGGACTTCATTTTTGTTAACATCTTTCAACTCTCTGAACACCACATCTCGGTTGTACACAACCTTCCTTGTTATTGGGCTCCAAAGCTTATAACCCTTTCAACCATCCTTATACCCAATAAATATGCACTTTTCAAATTTACTATCCAACTTGGTTTGTTTCTCGTTTGGAACATGTACATCTGCATCACATCCAAATACCCTCAGATGTGAAAGAGAGGGTTTCTTACCAGTCCATACTTCTTATGGAGTCTTATCCTCCAATGCTGATGAAAGTGATCTATTGACTAGGTAACATGCTGTCTCCACTGGCTCTACCCAGAATTCCTGTCCTAACCGGATGCCACTGAGCATGATTCTTGCCCTTTCCATCAATGTCTTGTTCATTCTTTCTACATCTCCATTTTGTTGAGGTGTATATGGAGTAGTATTCTGCTGTGCTATACCACACTTCTTATAGAATTCTTCAAATTCCTTACTACAAAACTCTCCACCATTATCTATTCTCAACACCTTTATGTTCTTCTATGTCTCTGGTTTTCCACCAGAGCCTTAAATTCTATAAACCTGTCAAAGACTTTAGATTTCTTCTTAAGGAAATATATCCATGTATTCCTTGATAAGTCATCTATAAATGATACATAGTACACAAACTTACCCAGTGATGGAACCTTCATAGGTCAAAACACATCACTGTGCACAAGCTCTAATATATGTATCGTCCTCTTACAACCAGAGGGGAAACTCACCCGATTCTGCTTCCCATATACACAATTTTCACAGAAATCAAAATCTAGAGAGGTATTAGTCATACCTTCTACCATACCTTTACCATGAAGTATTTGAAGGCCCTTCTCTCCAATATGTCCAAGCCTTTGATGCCACAACATGGTCTTCTCTCCAGAGACCACTAGATTTTCTGCTCTATTTTCAGGAACCATAGAATTGTTGCACCCATAAATAACAATGCTACCTTGTAGCTTGTACAGAGTTCTAATCAGAACTCCCCACATCAATACTAGTGCTCCCTGAACCATTTTGCAGGTATTCTTCTCGAACACTATTTTTACACCTGCATCATCCAGCTTGCTTACAGAAATCAAATTTCTGGCTAATGCAGGAATATGCAGAACACCCGGAAGTGTTCTAACCCTTCCACCTTGCAATTTCAACTTTACTTTTCCGCGACCAACGATTATAGCCTTCCTATCATCCCCTAAGAAGACATCACCACCATCGTATTTCTCATACTCACAGAACCACTCTCTATGGGGAGTGAAGTGAAAGGATGCACCTGAGTCAATCAACCATGCATCATGATCTACATGTGTATATGAAGAAGCCAAGTACACATCCCCACCTTAATCTTAGGTGGTTTTCACCATTGCAGAAGGAGCATCATCAAATCCGTTTCATTTGTCACGAGTTTTAGATTTACAGTCCCTTTTGTAGTGCCATTCCTTTCCGCATTTCTAGCACACCACCTTTACAGGTTTATCTAGAGATTTAGATCTCCCTCTAGATTTAGATCTCCCGCTCGATGACTTATTTTTGTTTCTGTTCTGGGACCATCCTCGTACAGACAAGGCATCACCATTCTGGCTCTCCATATTTTTCGATCTCATCTCTTCCGTCAGCAAGGATGAGACTATTTCATCAAACTGCAAGGCAATTGCATTGCTACCTATTGCAATAACCAAACTATCCCACGAATCTGGTAGAGAACACAATAAACTAATGCACTTATCTTCATCTGAAATTGTGATATCAATAGACGATAACTGACTTAGCACAGTATTAAACGCATTTATATGCTCTGTCGTCGAGTCTCCATCTTTCATCCTCACGTTATACAACTTTCTTCGTAGGAACAGTTTATTCACCAGAGACTTAGATTGGTACAAAGTCCCTAACATGTCCCACAAAGCCTTCACTGTAGCTTCCCCTAATACATTTAGCAATACTGAATTTAAGACACACAATCGTATTGTGCTCTTTTCCTTCCAATCCACCTTCTTCCATTCTTCATCAGACACTCCCGTTGGTTAGCACCTGGATCGATCGTGATCTTCCACCAACAGATCTTCCATTTTGAATTTCCACGAGTCAATACTCTAAACATTAAATTTCTCGATCTCTATCTTTCCATTGCTCACTATCTTCTTTCACCACTAAAATCAATCTCGCAGATCTTCCATTGAACAAGGTCTACCACTGGCCCGAGCGAAACCCCTCAGCAACAAAGGCTTCCCCTTGAAGCCAAAGCAACTCTGATACTAAATATAGGTTTTAACCCCATACATAAATTACCTGCATACAAATTCTAAAACACAAAAAATAAACAATGTGAGAGCATAACACGTAAAACAGATATACACTGAGATTTTCCCCTAGATCCCAAATCTGGGACTAACAGCTCGATTTTTCATTATATTCCTTTCAATGTTATAATACATATTTATACATGCCGAAGCATCCAATACCATGGACTGAAAACCATCACATCCATAAGCATGGACCGAAAAATCATGCACAAAACCATAGGTAGGTCCGTCCATCCTAACATAGGGTCCAAAACCAAAATTTTCCAAGGCTGTACCCAGACCCCCTATGACTCCCCCCGCTACGTAATCGGTGCAACGAAGGGGGGCTCCACTCCCCTTCTAACCCCCTGGTTAACTACATGGGCTAGTTGTGGAAAGAATATAACACAACCCAACATACAAGAAGATAAGTACCACAATCATTAGATGTTTTGATGAAAACATTGTTAATGCCAATGACTTGATCACATTTAAGATTAAGCATATGGAACTTTTCATGGGTAAATAATCCAGTTGAATCAGTAGGAGGGATTCATTGAACATTTGTAACATGTTCCTCCTGACCTATGGAAGATTGACAATTAAAAAAATCATGAACAATGGATTCAATATTTTTATCTTGTAATTGGGACACCACACCATCCTGTATCTAATTGTAGTTAAATCCAACATGTTAAATATCTAAGGGATTGAAAGAAACTGCTAGCATAAAATTCTCATCAAACACATATGAGTACAATGAATTGTGTGTCAAAGGTGAGGAAAGTTGAAAATAATTAGGAGTAGAAACATAAGTTACAAATGAATCTTATTCAAAATTCAAATTTTGCACACTCATTTAAGCTTTCAACAACAATGCATCATCATGCATGTTATGCTCTGTAGGATCATTTGAAAATCCACTTTCACCCACAACAATGCCTTAGTGATAGAAGGGGAGTGTGTGTAAGGGAATATCATGACGAGGATGAAGATTGATTGAATCAACATAAATTTCATCAGAATAATGGTCAAAGAATGACATACTAATGTAATTTTCTTATTGGTATTTTTCTTCTTCAATAAGGTATATTAAATCTTCAAAAGTCTGATTGTTTGATTCTTCTAGTTTTGCATTTAGAGATGTATGGATAAGAGGAATTTAGGGAGAATCTTGATTTGAAATATTATCCCAATCCAAAATTGGAATTTGCAAACAATTATATCAAAGCCTTGCAAATCTAAGTCTTGTTGAGGAAGAAAATAATCATCTAATGTACTTGGTCACTCATCACTACTTATATCAGCAAAAACATGAATGCCATGATCATGGTTGTCTAAGGTTTCAACTTGAGTAAGGATTTTTAGATCATTTGACTAGTTATGAGGATAAAAAGATGATTGATCATCATTTTTACATGGAGGAATCTGAAAGAGGGAAGTAATATGGAAAGTGTCTTCAACCTTTTGCTCCTCTACCCGTGAGATATAGCCACCTTGTACTTGATCACCATGTGAACCAAAAAACTAAGAATCAAAATTATTTGGAGCAATTACTGGTGGAGAATATTGATTAAGAGAATCGAGATATAAAGGGACATGAGTTGCAAATGATAGAGGATGAAAAGTATCCATTGAAGAAAAACTACTTTCCATTGAATCAGATTCAAGATTAAGATTATACATGTTAGTGTTATCTTGAAGAATCAAGGGATCAACCTTCACATTAGATTCAATGGAATGATGAGAAATATTAAATGTTCTTTTAATAAAGATCGGTTCATGGAAAGAAGATGAATGTAGGAGAAATAGATCAACACTTTGGTTTTCATGTTTCACAACTCCAACCTTGGCATGAGGAACCATTTTTTTCGGTAATTAGAAAGTAGGACAAGGAATAAAAATAGTAATAGATTCCTCCTCTAATAATGGAGGTGCCTCATGATTGAGAAAAGTTGGAAGAGAAAAATCAATAGGAGAATCTGATTCAAATTGTTTCACCGAGATTGGAACCAAACACTGGAAATTCTCACTCATGAAATCCCAATTGGCATCTTCTTTGGAAAATTCATAGAAAAGGTGAAGAAACCAATCAAGTAAATACTTTAATGTTCCATTGGATTTCATTCTAAGTTGATTAATCCTTTTATATACATATTTATAATAATACATATTAGAATCTTCACGAAACTTCTTAACAAGTTGCTCAAATCAATGAATAGAAGTAGCTGGTAATGTGTGAAACCAATGCTTGACAAAAAATTCAAGTGTGAGGTTTAACAATCTAGCCATGACATCCTTACAATTTATTCCAGTAGAAAGACAAAAATGAAAAAAATGAATCATATGTCCAAGCATTGTTAGTTCACCCTTCCCATCAAATTTAAATTGAGACAAGCCATGAATAATTTCCACGGGGATTGTAAGATCAATTTATCTGGAAAAACATAATAGGATTAAGATTTGGGAATGAGCCATTTCAAGTTAAAGATTTAAAATAGACTCATTGGGCTCAGCTTGTCATATGCCCTCCTTCTAGCACGAATTGTTGATGGTGCTAGACATCCTCCAACATAAGGGCTCTCGTTGGTATGAAGTCCCAACTAGACCTCACAACATTTCGACTAGGATCCCCTTCCAGATAATAGGCCCAGTCACTATAAGTTAAAGGTTTCCCTTGGTTGCAATAAACAACATAAGGGAGTATGCACATAAACTTTGAAACAAGCAAGTAAGTTGACACTGTGAAGCATAAAATTGCAATGTATATAAGGTACTTTCATGGATGGTATGGGAGAAAGTAATATTTTCGAATAAAACTAATAGTACTATCCTAATAAAGACACACACGAGCATAGACTAAATTTTTAATTAACCTAAAAAATTGTTCACAAGGTAACAATGATCATAAAAGTAAGTAAAAACACACATTCAATAGGATGCATACCAAAACCAATGAAATAGTACATTTTATTTAGCTCATATGAACACAAACATATACCGCAAATGAAAATAATAGTCTTACAAATTCCATAATGTGTGCATGAAAGTTTGTTGGTTATGAGAGCTTCAAATATTAAGTGCAAGTTTCAAGATACACAATTACAACAATTCAA